>JAOUZG010019159.1:24607725-24624012 GCA_026289955.1 Argiope argentata | reverse complement strand
TGTGTGTGTGTATAACAACAAATAGAAAATTTGATGTTATTATAATAGATTTATTTGCTGGTAATTCAGATGATGTCAATTATTAATTGTTCAGAAAACGGAAATTTGTGTGCTTTATTGCAATGTTGCAAGTATACTAGAACTATATACTAAAACTTCTTATACTTTCAGAATGCTCAAATTTTCCCACCTTTTACACTTCGAACATGGTTTCGATTCAATTAATACGAAACTTACTTTGAAATTTAATTTTGAAATTTACTTTACTTTTTGAATTTTAACCAATAAGCATGTATCCTCTTATTTAATTTAAATTGAAAATTTTCACATCGTCTTTAGCTCAATTGTAAAACTATTCTTTTGTGTAGATGTTATTTTACAAGTGAATTTCGCGCAATGGTCTTTATTAAAAACATTTAATATTTATTCTTTACCCAGCACAATTAACTTTTTTATTCCTCTATATCTACATACAAATAAATATAAAATGAAAAATGTCTAAAACGACTATATACACAAACAATAAATCTTTTCTCTATATTCTGAACCAAGTCATCAAAAGTGCAAAAAGAATTCTTTGAGAAAAAAAATCCAAATTTTACAGTAACGTCTCGAGAAAAAGAAATTCGATTTCTATCGATTACAGATGACATTCAACAGCCCCAGGCAAATATTATGTAATCTTAAAAAAAAAATCTTCCCGAGAACCTACAACTAGTTGAATTGCAAATGTTTAATCTTTTTGTTTCCAATCTTAACTCGATAAAAAAAAAGTCCTTGAAAAGAAAATTACTGTTTCCTGTTCTGGGACGTCCGTTGGATTTCCTCAAACAGAGGAACGGTATTAGTTTGAGTCAAGATGAAGCGGTGCCGGTTTATTGCTTCATTATCGTACTAATGAAAACTACGGTGAAGATGAAAATTTCCCGCCATGATGGTCCAAGACCTGTTCCATTGTGTTTGGAATTCTATCTGCAACTGTTAAGTTTTTCTGATGAACTTCAGATTTTTTTCCTCTTTCTTCCTTTCTTTCTTTGACTTTTTTTCCCTTTCATTTTCCTTTTTTAATTTCTGAATTCTTTCAATCAATCTTTTGAATAAAGAGAATTTTGGATAGTTTTAAAGAAGTTTGTCATGTTTTTATATGAATTCTAATATCTTCGAATACTTACTGATAATGAATAATCAAATAATTGTTTCTCTTTAACTATTGGAATTTTTTCTAGATTTAAACTTTTACTCTTGTTGTAGTATTTACTATTTCATTGAATCAATATCTTAAAATATAATTATTAAAAAAATGAGTCTTCATCATTCAAAATATTTTTTCAAATGAACTTTAATGGTTTCAGGAAATATATTTTAAATTTCTACTTAATTTTAATAGAATAGAAATTGCTGAAATTTTTACAAGGCTTATACAGTTTATTTAGCTTAAAATTTAGTAAAGGGAAGTTTAAAGATAATAAAAGGATTACTCAGAAAAATTTATCATTTCCCTATCCTCAAGAAGGGTTTCATCATAAGAAATGTGAAGCTTCTATAGATAATATAAATTAATATATCTCTAATCATATCATACATATATATTTTTTCTAAATTGATCATTTTTTTATATTTATTGACAAATATATTATTGTTTTCCCCTAATTATATTCGAAATACAATATATTTTATATTCACTATATGTCTCCTAATTATTTTCTTTTCACAATATTTTACTATTTTTAATATAATTTTACGAATTATTCATATCCTGAAAGAAATTAGAATCACAAATTTACAATATTGCTTCCTTATACAGAAATTCCTTTTGCAAATAAGATAATTTTACAAATATAATAATGATTGCTGAAGAGATGACGAGTCAATTACTTCCCTCAGTTGCAATTTTTCTCAAAACTAAGTGATATATCAATCACAAAAAAAGATACAATATCCGTATAGAGAATTTAGAGGCCTGTCTGAGCACTAATTATGTGTACTGAAAAATATACAAATGACAAAAATTTATTTTCCATTGAATAGAAAAATGAATTGTTAATTTATTGACAAATTTTCAACGTTATTTTTAATATGCTGCATTAAATATCAAATTTTCTAACAGTTCCTATAACTGAAAAAAATATTAAAATAAGATTAAAGCAAGATATTTTGCACTATATGTATCGCTGTTATTTATTCTTGTGATTTATTTCTCTAAGATAGAAGATTTTCTAATAATGCATTATGTTTGTGATTTTAAATGTGCAATAATCCTGTAATGAAAAATTATCATGATTTAATAAAAATTATTCCATGTTATAAATATAATTTCCACCTAGATTTTCTAATTAAATGCAAAAGAAATCTTCTGAAAAATTGAAATTTAACTAAAATATAAAATATTAAAATAAATATAATAACAGTATTGTGAGAAGTAAATAAAAAAAATAATCTCACGTAACGTCAAATAAAATTATATAGCGTGGAATTTCAAGAAAATGGACGTAACATTCAGTTTAAAACTGACACCAGAGGAATGCGGCTGCTTTTACTTAAAACCATTATTATGTTTAATGCTCACAAGGAAAGTCAAAGAACTCGAAATTCTCGGACGTGGACTTAGTAATGGAAATTCCTTAGAGTAAAATAAATTACTCGCACGGTTTGAAATTCCAATTGCTTTTAAGGAAAACTCAGATTCCATTTGCATTAAAATTACTCTTTCCATTTATTAAATATATTAGATTTTTTAAATTTTTTTTCAAAAAAAATGTTTTGCTTTCGAAAATATTTAACATGCAAAATATTTGCATTTCTAAAAATATATGAATAATGTTATTTTTCGAAATAAATTCAAAGATAATACTTTAATAGGAGTAAATTCATTAAATTACTAATTGTGTTGGGAGTTATGAAATTCGATATGTAAATACAACCATAAACTTTATATAAAAAATGCATTTGGAAATATTCTGCTATTATTTAAGGAACATATTTTTAATGCTTTTAGGAATAAGTTTTTCAAGTTATATGAGAATCATAAATAAATGTTTGCTGATCGATTCCGCAACAAAAAAGGATTTTAATATGAATTATTGGAGTTCATTTATTCCAATAACGTGTTTGGCTTATTTTAGATGTATTTAAATGATTTTAAAATTACCTTTTTAAAAATTTTGTTAAAATAGCACCTCTTTTTTGAAAAGACTAAAATTTAATTTTTTGTATGAAAGATTACTATAAACCTTACAGTACACAAAAAATCAGGTTAAATCGCTTAATTGAATTATATTTCTTCCAAAATTATAGAAATATACTTCACGAACTTCTTTAGATAAAATGTTCTTTTATGTTCGAGTTTTAATGTCTTTATCAATAATAATCATTAATTTTATATATATTTTGAGTAAAATTAATTTACATCAATATACATACATTTTTGGTTAATTAATATATATATATATATATATTTCGTTTAACAAGTTTTTCTAGTATGAATGTCTTTTATTTTATGGCAAATTGAATTTTACATATTTTTAAAATGATCAAAAATGAAATTATCTGCGATTCCAATATACTTGATATATAATATTTTATATATTTTTAATAATTTTCAAATATTAGTTTTTGCCTTTTTAAAACAACTTACTTCACCGTTGTAAAGGAATTTAGACTTTTTTTATTGCTATTGTAAACATTTTACTCTTCTGCTGTTGATAACAAAGCTTACTTTTCCCCAATACAATAGTTTTGGTTCACAAAAGAATTTTTAAGAAAGCTTTCGATTTTTCGAATTTAAAATTGAAGCATGTTTTAGCAAATAAGCAATGATATAATTTTTTTTGTTATTTTTTTACAATAATTTTGTTCATAATTTCAATTTAAAAAAGCGTGCTTTTATCACTATTATTAAACTAAGTCATAAATTATAGGTAAGATAATAAAAAATCTGGGAAGTTCATTGTATAATGAACAGATTGATCTAAGATTTTTAAAGCATTACATATTAATATCTATCAATATTTAAAGTTTAAAACACTTCCCTATATAAATAGGAATAAATTTATGATTTCCGTTATTCGGTTTTATTATCGTACTTTTTTGCAGTCATTACCGTAAATATATTTACTCGCCAAAATCGAGTAAATATATACAAAATAATACATTTTCTTCTAGAATTATTTATATCCAACTGATTTTTTATTAGTTAATAAATATGAACGAACATCGCAATTTTTTTCGATATTAAACAAATATTTTTTTTATGCATGATTATAAATAAATAAGATTCAAAAATTTCCACAAAATTTGTTTGAATGGCTAACAAGAGTGAATATTCTATACAAATTGATACTACTCTTAACTATGATTTTTGTTTATCTTAGTTTAAAATATTTAAAGATCTCTTTCTTTACTTCATCTCATCAAAACAAAGAATCCAAGAAGAAAGTAAATTGTAAGAAACAAAAAGAAGAAGCAAATTAATTACCTGAGAAAATTATATGCAAAACACATTGGAGGGGATTTTATTATCCCAATGAGTCATTAGCGTCGAAAATTCAAGCACTTAAATACAAAGCCATTAGCTCGATTAGGATAATACCCAATTAGCTTGGCTGAGATTTCAAATGTTTCAACTGATAAACATTTCTCCCTTCTATTCATTACAGTTTATGATTTGTACTTGGGGGCATCTTATGGAAACCTTCTAAAGAACAAGTGAATTCCCTTCTTGCCTGGAAATTAAAATATTTCCGCAGTCGACCATTTAAAATTCACTGATGTAATAAAGCATTTCTGTGTTTAATAAAGTCATGAAGCCACGATTATCGAGTCCATGTTTCAAGTTGTTCACGTTTGATAATCAATACTACATTTCTCTCGCAGATAAGCGTTTCGCGATGAGGATTATGTGTGTTTAAATTCTTTTGATTTATCCCATTTCTCTATTTTTTTAAATTGGCTTTGTATTGATTTTATTTTATTAAAACTTTTGAAAATAGTTACTTTTAATTAGGTTGAAAATCGGATTGCATTTGTTTATTTGTCTATGAAATACCATCTTAACGTAAATCAGTTTTGTAATAAACACTTTTGTTACTACAATTCAATTATGAAAGAATGTGATCAATTTGATTCTTTAAGGTTAACGGATTTAATGTAACAGAAATCAACATCCTGGTACAGAGGTAACGCGGAGTACCTGGTACCTGGCACAGAAGATCGTGATCTGTGAGTTCCGCGCTCGAATCTCGGTTGGGGCATGGTTGTTCTTCAATGTACTATCTGTGAGGTGTGTACTGTACCCACCCCTTGTAAAAAAGGGTTGTTCAAGCGAATGTGATGAATGTAACTAAGTTGTACTCTTGGCCTTAGGTGGCGCTACACAATAACAAGAGACGCTGATTCGGTTTAAAATCGTTGACGGCGGTCAGCTCGCTTGTCCATGGCAAGTGCTATTAGTAACAACAATAATAATGTAACAGGGTGTAACTAATGGATGTAGCAAGTATGTAATTAATGTATCAGTGTGCAATGTATTGCCTCTTATTGTTGCAACCCTAATTGACAAGGATTTATTTTTCCCCTTTCAGCTATCTCCTGAAACTACAAATTGTGGTCAAGTAACATAAGCTATAGTATTGTGGGTGTATGATGTGAAAACAAGCAGCAGCCCACAATAACGAAAGACGATATATAAAACACTAAGACAAGAATACAAATACAACAAATATGCAACCGTTACGAACACAGTGAACTGTCCTCCTAATTTGGATACATGACGCTGTCCGCATTTAACTAAAGATTCTTCGCCATACTGTTGTTATAGAGGAAAGGTACTTAACATGTCTTGACATGCTGTGTTGTTTTTTGTAACAGAGCTGACTTCTAAATTGTCTAACACTTCTTAATTTTCTAAATTTTGTTCCTTGTTAAACATGTCCCCCCCCTTTTTTTCTAAATTCCTCTTAAATGCTTTCTGTTGTGTGTGTACATTTTTGTAGTCTGTAAATAAATGTTTTTAGTGTTAAAGAGCATAGTTACCCTTTAAGCTAAAGCATTAAGACAGAAAACATAGCAGTACACTACAACAAATTGTAGCCAACAAGAAATTATTGGTAATAATAACAACAACAACAGCAGACAAAGCGACCATATAGAATTCAACAGAAGGAGGGAATCTTTTCCGTCACTCTCTATGGTATCTCCAAATGCCTGCAATTCTCAACTGTCTTCTAGCTTTAGCTGTATCCAACTGCCAAACTCACGACTGGATACGTCTCATACGACTCGATGCTGCTTTTACAAAATCACTGAGACACAGGTCAATTCAATAATTTCTTGAGTTCACATAACTGTTGCTCTTCGCTGGACTGATTCGGCTATTCGTATTTGGCTCCTTCCCCTATTCAATATATGACTGTTTTTGATAATGACGGTTCATGGGGCACCTAGTTCCATCAGGAGCTTATCCCCAGTCCTGATGAGTGGTTAGCAGCATGGCATCTAATAAATAACGTTACTATCTTCAATGTAGACTGACAAGGGAGCTGTTGACTCGGGCAGTGCCAATAAGCTAATGAAGTATAAACGTGGCTTACATGGAGAGTCTGAGATGAGCGCCTATCAGAATGGAGATACAGGCAGGGAGAAGTCTGGGCCAATCAGAGAGTAGCAAAGTAGGATGGGCAAACCCACCAGGTGAAAGACCAGAGTCTAGCCCAAGAGAGCGTCGATAAGGATATGTTTTCGTTCTTCTTTGTTGCTGGTTTTCTTCAGATTTTGAGCTGCTTAAAAAAATTTTGGAAATTCCTGGAGGATTGCTTTGATCTCTTTTAGAGCTTCAAGAATTTCTCTGAACTCTGTTCCATTTTGGTATTCTGTGCGTCTTAGGAAGCAGGATTAGATGTTTGCAGAGCTGGATTGAGTCTGATGTCTTTAATAATGTTTTGGAATTTGGGTTGAGTTTTTTCTGATCTTCTTACAACATCCGCAAAGGATCTTCTCGTAGCAGTCGTATAGGGGTATAGTTTGCATCCTTTCCATGAGGCTAGGGGTTCCGTTTCTTTGCAATTTATACAGATCTGATCTGGGATGATTTCCTTGATTGTTCAGTAGAGGGTCTGGTCACTTCCATACTGTCTTTGGTTTGAGTCTGCTTATCTTTTATAGTTCCCGGAACCGGACTACGAAAGTTCTGAAACAGTCAGGTTTCGTTGAAGTCGCCAAATGGTCACCAAGTTTATCGACAAGAGTTGGCATTACTGATTTCTTATCCGATTAACATATCTCACCATAAAATGGCATGGCCGGTGATTAGATCAAGTTATCAAAATATTCACAATGATATGTAATACGTATGTGTTATTAGAATAAAGCTGTACACCATTTTTCCTGACGGTTTCCAAAATATATAAAATGACTTGATTTTGTTTGTCATTTAATTTTAATTCTCTATGAAGTTTTAATCAGCGCAACGGAGAAGAAAATGACTGTAAACAAAATATTATGGCAGATACACATATAAAAGTTCTTATATATAGTTTCTTATAATTTTTACCATAATAAAAGAATAAAAAAACATTTTACAGAATTTTCGACTATGTAGTTGCATTATAATGAGAAGAGATTCCGAAGTGAATAACATAATCTACCGCCAAAAAAAATTAAAGAAAATTTTTGTTTATTCAGTAAAAATGACAAATGTGCACTTTAATCATTTAGTCCATTTTTTAAAATGAAATGATACGCATCGATCTGTTTCGGATTCTATTCCGGGGGATTAAATTCCATTTGATCCCTCGCTGTTTTTTCGTTTGAATCCTTAATTGCCGTCGTTAATTATGTTTATTTTCACGCAACATCGGGAAAATATTTCTTTAATTAGATTGTGTCTTTAATTATCAAAACACTTGTCGGAAATATAATATGTGTAGCCATGAAGCATGAAAAGTACATGTTTTGTTTGTTTATTCATTGTTTAAAAAATTATGAGTTTCGCAGTTTTCTAAACACATTGATTAATAATGATAAATGTTCTCTATCCATTCAAATTTTTTGGTGCCTTTATCTTCGGTTAAGATGTTAAGAATAATTATTTTACGAATTCATTTAAATTAAGTAAGAATTGTAAGAATTCAATTTATTAATTATAGATAAAGATAAATGATTTTCTCATGATTGATTGACTTATTAGCGCGCTTTTTTTTGTTAAAGTAATTATTTTTGTTTATCCGTCTTCATATAATCGGATAATGTTGAAACTGCTTCTGTGTGGTGTGGAGTTTAAAAATTGGCTTTGAATAAAATTAAATAATATATATGAATATTTTTTCATAAAAACACTATTTTTGAATTTTAGATACCCATGAATATAACATATTCAAGTAATAGAGAGGAATGGTGCATTGTATTCCTTGCGGATGTGCCCTGTATTGAAAATTGTCTAGTAAGAGTTATGAAATAAAATTTCACGCCATTGACGGATTATATGCGAATTTAATCACAGAGCTATAAATGAGCCCATAGTTCATATATTGTAATTCCTTAATCTTTTTTGAGTTCATGACTATTCGTAGTCAAGTACTCATTATAAAACCATATTACAATCATTCAAATATAAGAATGGTATTTGAACTGAAGCTGCATACATAACAGCAATTTCAAGTGTTGAAACTGTAGGTTAAATTTGATATACCTAATTTATTGTTATTTGGGTGTATTGGACGTATAATATAGTGTCATCCTTGGTGCTTATTACACGAAGTTATCTAACCATTTGGAATAGCATAAGATAAAAAAGTAAAACATTAAAAAAGGATAAAAAAGGAAATAAAAGACAAATATTTTAGGGACCTCCAGAGAGTATCTCATTGGTGCCAAATCCTACGCAACTGCATTTAATATTTCAATGAAGTAATAATTAAATGGATTGGATATTATATAGTAAATGGGGACAATGGGTTGAACTTAAGATAAATAAAATTACTGATAAAAAAGGGGAAACAAAGAGAAACATTTATAAATTACTTAATGAATATTTATACACTACGTATAAGCCTAAACAGGCATTGTAGAGTGAGAAATCTGTAGAGTCTGTCTGATTCCTGTGTTTTTGATTTTTTTTCAGAAGAAAGGGGATCTGTAGGGCATTGCACTTTTGGGAGAACAACTTCGATTGATTTTATCAAGTGGCCTTTTGCCTTTAGCTATTGTGTGGTTTTGCAGATGTCTTGGTATTTATGTATTATGTAGGGGATCATACAACGTGAAAGGGTATTTGATGCAACTTTCCTGTGTCATTCCTCCGTGAGACTTGTATCTGCCTTTGTCTTCTACCATGTTGGATCAAGAAGCACTCGATGACATAGTCGACTCAAATTAGGGATACTATCTCCCCACAGCATGGAAAATTAGTCAGATGGAATTTGTGTAGTTATGTCGGGAATGGTATGTGTCCTGTCAATAAAAGGGCATCCACTCTGCTCCAGTTGGTCTTTTGGAGAAAAACTTGTGGTCTTATGTTGAATTAGAACCGCCCTGTTTTGCCATCTTCCCCTTTCTTTTGCCATTTTGTCATCATCTTGGTTTGGCAGATATTCTTCAGATGGCAATTTGGTAGCTTCATCACAATGCGATCTTGATTAGTACTAGCCGCTGTTCATGCTAATTTGTCCGCCTTCATATGATTTAATCCATAAAAATTTAATATGAGGAATTACTAAAAAAGGAAGAATGTATCTCTTGCTAATTAGCTACTGGATTTTAGTGATGAAATAGATACTGGATCTGATGAAGGGAGAAAGGTTGCGTTTTTAACTGCTCTGCTAGTTCAGTTTTGAAGACTGTCTTTTCTTTCAACAGACTGGTTAACCACCCATGTATTTTGACTGCATCCTTCAAGACATGAAATACATCCCCGACTCCTATTGAGAATTTTTATTCATCCGTATGCATTCTAAGTCCTAAATTCTGAGTCCTACCATCTTCTAATAAAATGTGATGTGTTTGAAGATGTTTAGAGGGTTGTGATGTCCAGCCCATAACTCTGTATTCTTATTCTTATGGGTGAATATTTGGTATATCATGCATGATTCCATGAAGTCTGAATGAATCAGTCATTCTTTTAATCATCTTGCTGAAACATGTCATATATTTTGAGAAATTTAATTGTTGTTGTTGCATTTACATTGCTAAATGCTTGAGGAGGGTGTTTCAATTCAATTTGTCATCAATATGGACCTCTGGGTATGTGCTCAGCAAGCTGTCATGAATAATCTTCATCCAAAATCTGACTTCCGGTTTCAAACTCAAAGATTAAATATAAACTGACCAGTTGGCCCGTTTTTCTGAGATACTGTTTTCAAAATAATTAAAAGACATTTGTTGTTTGTTATTCAAAATCATTATTAGAAATTACTGAAATGTGAAAATTTATTGAAATCTGAAAACAAATTTATTTTACTATTTTAATGCATTACCTCCTTAAATGCGAAAGGAAATTACAAATTATATACATTAGACCCACATTTGAGAAGCATTTTGATAAAAGTTTTCAGTCTTTCCATCATTTGACAAAACATTATTAATATATACATGCTTCAGTGGAAAAAAATTCACAAAAAAGAGATGGAATTGAAAAAAAATAATAACTAAACTAAATATCATAATGTCGATGTTTAATATTTCATTGCTCAAAACTATATTTGAATTGTGGCATTAAGAATTCTTTTGGAATTGAAATATATTCTAACACAAAATATAATATAATAAATGCTTCTTTGGGTAAAATAACCCAAATAATACAAAGAGAATCTTTAAATGTAATGAAAGTATAAAATTACAAATGAATATTATCCGGAAGTAAAAACAAAATCTAATCTCATTTATATTTACTTAAATATCAAGTAAAATCAAAACAAAATTATTGTTAGGGGAGGTGAAATTCGTTGTCAATAAAATAATCTGGACTCTCATAAACTGTTAAAGTTTCAAACATAATGAAAGTATTTATGGAGCAAAAACCAAAATTATTCATGACCAGAGTAGTTTTGTCGTTATACTCGACATCTTTGTATTCTGCTGGTTGGCCGGTAATATTATTTATTTATTTATTTTTTATTCATAACATCATACCACCAACAAAATGTTTTAAAAAAATGATATTGTTTAAGGTATCTTTACTTGAGAATTAAACTCACCTGGACAATTTCAGATAGGTTATGAAAAGTTTTCAGTATATAGGTAGCCTATGGGTAGTATTTCCTACAACCCCATAGGCTTAATAATGGTGTGGAACTGAGATACACTCTCGTAATCATAGGTCATGACACGAAATGGTCATTAATTATAGTTACCACTTCAATACAGTGACAAGAACAGTCATTCTTTTAACTTCAGAACTCTTTTTTCCAGGCAGATATACCATTGTTTGAACTTCCAAATAGAATAAAAATAAATGGTCCTGTAATGATATGTAAAGCATAACTGTCTACGTAATTTGTCTTTAAATTGCGAATCGCCTTTCTCAGCTCTGTAACTACCCTTTTTTATTCACATATCAATTACATAGATAATAAGCAGAAGTATTTTTCCTTTGCTTTTAATAATAAATGAAAATTATGTAATCAAATATTTATGAAATAATTTAAACAGTTTGTACAGTACAGCAGCAATGACAGAATTGTTAGAGATTATGCAAAATTATTATATAAATTGGAAATTACTAGATCAAGCAATAATTTTTTCATACTAAAGCAATACAAAAAGAAATTATTTTTTTAAAATTAGTAAATTTAGTAAGAATTCTACATTTAAAAATAAATTTATGTATTTTAAAATGATATAAGAACTGTTCAGAAAAATAAATTTCAAAAGGTATCTTAATTTAATTTTAATAAATTAAAATTCTATTAAAATTTAAAAAGAAATTGCCTTAAAATGGTGGCAAATGGTCCAATTGGGGCCAAAAGAAGTATAATCTAATTTATAATTAGTAGACATTTTATTACAACAAAATGAGATAAATTATAAAATATGAGTGACAAAATATTGGAGAATTAAATGTAAAACACTCGTAGAATTTCTTTATTTAATGTATTAATATGTCATGAATATGTTAATAAATATGTCCAATCTACATGGGGAGAAAGATTCAGGACTTAATATATAATTTTAGAATCAATTTAACCTTTTATTTACAGATTTATGTTGCCATCAATTTTTTAACTTATTAATTAATTGTAATTAATGTAAATAACTTAATTCATTTAATTATTAATTAAATATTTCTCATTCTTACCTTTAACTTATATTAACATCTTACTATTGATTCTCCTACTATTGATTCTCCGTGTTCTTTAATATATCATCTGCAAAAATACTCACATTATGAAGGTATTATCTAAATTTAAATGATACTTTCAAGTACCAACAGTAAATAAGGGGTTAGACTTTTTTTTCCATCTGGAGGATATTCATATCTCTATCTGATCATAAATAAGTACTGATCCATGATTACACTGGACAACTTATATGAGAATTCCAACAATTTCACATACAATATGAAAAGAATGGGAATTTAACGCATACGAGGTAAATAATTTATAAATGAAGGATTTCTCCAATTACTTTCACAAACTTTGTAGAATTTACTATGCATTAACAATCTCAAAGAATCGAACAATGAATAAAGTGAAAGTGCCGAGAAGTACGATGTAACAGAAAATGCATCAGCGAAGATTTCATTATGTAATGAGTCATTAGAAATGGAAATTGGAGCATTGGAAATGCTGAACTAATGCCCAAATAGCTTTACCGAAATTGCAATGCATCCACTGATAAGTATTTCTCCTGCCTGATTATTACATTTTATGATTGGGACGCGGAGGAAGAACGCGAGGTAAATGTCTGTATGTCCTTCCTGTTCAGAAGAATAGCTTTTCTCCGTTATTAGCCATCGACAATGAACGAAGATGATATTATTTATTTGTGTACGAATATCATTAGGTAAGCGCCGCTTTGTACCAACGTTTCAGGTCATTTAAATTTCATTGTTTTCAATAGATTGTTATCAGTTTAACGTCCCTGTCGCCGTACTAACTTTCTGAGTGAGTAAGATGAGTGATTAGATTTTGCAGGATACTCATTTTCGTTTGCATTCTAAATTGTCTTCACTTAACAGTGATTATATTTTAATAGAAGGCTTCACAGAAGGTGATTTCTCATTGGATTTGAATCGCAATTATATAAATAAGATGGCTGGTTTGAATTTCCTTATTTAAATTTGTTTCTATGTATTAAATATTATATTTAATGTGTATTAAATTTTAAGTAATATTTTAATGTTTTTAATAAATTTATTTTTATATTATATTTATATAATATAAATATAAATTTATTAAAACATTTAACATTTATATTATATTTATATATTTATACTGGACAAATAACTTTCTTTTACATAGGAATATAAACAATGCGTTTATTTGATTCATTGTAGATTTAATTTTGAAATTACATCTACGTGTTGTAAAACTACGTGTAACAGCCCCAGGAAAACTTTTGTTAAATATATTTAAATAATAATTTTAAAGTATTATAAATTTTAGAATGATATCCTACATAAAAGTTTTGAAAAATACAACTTTTTTGAAATTTGAAGTTATATCTCTAAAATGTTAACTTAAGATTTACATTTACAAAAATTAAGTTTTAATGCTAGTTTACACGATTCTTTATCAAAATTTGAACTTTGATAGAATTTTTTTATAAAATGCTTTATAAATTAAAATGTAATATATGATTTTCTCAGAGTCCAATAATGTTTATTTCTAATATGTTCTGAAATTTTGAGTCCACAGCATAGACCCAAAGCAACATAAATTTTTCAACAACATATTTAAGAAAATTTATCACCTACAAGAACCAAAAATCTTTCTTTTCCTTTTGAACATTATTTTTACCTTACAGTAATAAAATTTGAATTTAGATCAAATTAGATAATATTTATAAAATGATAATGCATCATTTTCATTTCTGTTTTCGGTATTTGATTGATATCATGAAAAAAAGGATTAATAACTGTATTATATCAGAAAGCATTGACTCTGATATATTTTTTTGCTAACGATATGTATAACTTTTTACGATATTAGGATATTAAAGCAATATTAAGTTCTATTTCTCTTTAAATCTTCCTTTTATTTCTTTTGTTCCAGTTTATTCAATTGGCATAGTAAAAATAGCACTTCAGTGGAAGATTAGTGAAAATTAGATTTTATATTACTTAAATTTGCACTAGGATATCTGAATCTTTTATAATGTTATTTAACGCAGCTAAATGAGCAAATTTAGAAATAAATTAGAGTGACACAATATTATAGGAAAAAAATATTTTATATTTATTATATTAAAAATTGCATAAGATAAATAAATAACAATTCATCTTCTATAAACTCTTAAAATAATAATATAATGCTCAAAAGAAAAACTAAATAAAATTATACGAGAATGTCTGACTCTTTTATAATGATATTTAAAGCACAACATTAAATGAGAAATTTAGAAATAAATTAGATTCACACCTTTTTATGAAATTGAAATCTTTTATATTTATTAGATTAAAAATTACATATGAAAGATAAACATGGCTTCTTCTTCTATTAACTCTTAAATAAATAAAATAATCTACAAAATAAAAACTATAGAAAATTATAGGAGAATATCTAAATCTTTTATATTATTTAATACCCCAAATTAAATGAAACATTTAGAAACATAATATCTTAAAAGCATATTATGAAATATAAACCTTTTATATTTGTTAAGTTACAAGTTACTCATGAAAAATAAACTACGAATCTTCTCCCTTTGTCTTTTAAATAAATAGTATAAAATAGAAATATGTGTACCTATTAGATGAATCAACAAATTAATTTCCTAGAAAAAAATATCAAAGAACATAAAAATGTGCATCAAAAACCAAAAGCGGAATTAGCATAACTTTAATTCTCAAGTTTTGCTGAAAATTCAAACAATCATTTCAACTTAAATATTAAAGAATACTATTTTACATTTTTTTTTTCAATTATATTCAATTTATATTTAAGTATATTCATTCTTAGAATCCTCAGTTTAAGAAAATGGAACCCGAAATTTAAATAATCACAAAAGAAGTTCCGTTTGAAATCTTCCCTAAGTTGAGAAAGTCTGGTTAGAAAAAAAAATGCAGGTGTTTCTTTCCTCAATCCCCAACTTCGTTATTATTAATGTGGAAAGTAAATTCGTTTAGAATTTTTTGTAGAATTTTTAATGAGGTCTTGGATGTATTTTTTAGAATATTCCAAGATACACAGGTATAATATATTCTTAACCAGTCATTCGTTTTCACATTGTGGAAACTGACTAAGCATCACATAAAATTACATTTTAACAAAACAAAGGCTTCGTATACTTTTTTTGTAAATGAATCCGTAAATTGCACAAGAAAAAATGATTTAAAAGCTTCTTACAGCAGATTGTTTAATTCTGAAGTAAGGAGTGTTATTATATATATTTTTTAAATTCTTAAATTTCAAGTAAAAACGGAAGTATAAAAAATGATATAGAGACACAAATGATAATATAAGCATATATTATCCTTATCATGCTACAATATTTCAATTTAAAAGGTCGATTTTTTTGTTAACCTTTCATCTTGTAACTGGAATTTTTATGTATGTCTATAATCTTTAATTTAATTTGTATTAAAATTTAATCTTACTATGAAAAGAGGGAGATAGAATTGAAATTATTGTAATATTCCAAATTTATATTCGATTCATTTTACTAAATAATGATGCTACTACTAGAAAGGCAAAAAAGATGAATGAATGAAAAGCTTCTGGCATGTTAGTTCTCTCTAATAAGTGGGTACAGAAAAATGGTGGAGGTCAGCTGCTCCCTACCAATGACGGTAGTCACCAGTCATGGGAAAGGTTGTGTCATGGCCTGTAATAGACTTTAGGACTCAATCTCAGTTTCTCCAAATGCGGTTGCTGCTGTCTAATCATTAATATTAAATCCGAATGCCTTATTTGTACGTGGAGTGGAATTGCCTCGTGCGGTTAATACATGACGATACTGTGGTTCAAGCACGATATATTTTCAAAAAATGGGCAGAACACCCACTATAGATTATTTTGGGAAATTTAGGATCCAACTATAAACAAATTAATAATAAATTTGAACAATTAAACCAAGAAAGTTATATGGGCATCATTTGTCATTATATTCAGGGTTCTTCCTTCAGAAGTTGTTACT
>JAOUZG010019159.1:24561152-24607625 GCA_026289955.1 Argiope argentata | reverse complement strand
AGAGAGAGAGAGAGAGAGAGAGAGAGAGAGAGAGAGAGAGAGAGAGAATGTTCTATCTAGAATCTGAAATAATTACAGAAAGTGAAAACAAAACGGAATTACACCCAAATAAATTCGTTTTCAATTGATTACAAACGATATATCAACAGCCCCGGGAAGACGCTATCTGTTGTAAGAAAACTCACTCCTAATGTCTGTTGCTGAATGGCAAATGTTTAATCTTCTTGTTTCCAATTTTAACACGATGAGGAACTTGAAAAGAAAATTACTGTTACCTTTTCTCGGACGTTCTCGTCTGCACTCAAACAAAAGAATGGTATTAGTTTGTGTCGGGAGGACGCAGTGTCGGTTTATTGCTTCATTAGCGTACTAATGAAAAGGCATAGCGGAGAAAGGAATTTACCGCCCTTTTAATGCTGATACGAGGCATTCTCTCCCATTGTCTTTGGAATTCCGAGTGCGACTATTACTCTTTTTTTCGACGGAAACTGCTATTTTTTTCTCTTTCTATTTTTTTTTTTTTTCATAACAAAAAGATCACTGCTTGCTTCTTTCAGATAAAGGCGAGATAGATGTTAAGGAATGCTATTTTACTTTCATGTTTAGTGTAAAACACTAAACTACTTTCATGTTCTGAAAAAGGATTCCAAAATTACAGTAAATAGCCTTTTTTTCTCTTGGATATGACTTGAATTTGTCGAGAAATTAATATTGTCCCCTGGTTGAGTAGCAGAAATTAATTTCTTAAATAAATAGCTAAGAGCTATAGGAGATAAACAAATAAAAATACAACAATTTAAAAATAGGATTCATTTTCTTCGAATCCTCAAACCCAATAAAATTATAGTCCTTTAGAAAAGAAAGTGAATATATTTTGGAATCTAAATTAAAGTATCAACCAACAAGAAATATATGCACATGATTTCAATACTTATTTCTCTAATGATCGTAGTTCTTAAGTAATAAATATAACTTATGTGCTATATTTAATGTTGGTCAGTGGTTTTTATAAGATTTTGAATTGTTTTGAATTTGGAACATGAAAAATTTGCAAAAATAAAGCGTTATACGTAGGTGATAAGAGATTTAATTCTATGAAAACTACCTTTTCTTTCATAGCTGATTTTTTTATTATTTTTTTATCTTATTAAAAACCACTGGTGTGGGGCGAAAATGTGTGCCAGCTGAGATGTCATCCTCGTCATCTGACTACGTCCGTAAATAAACCTTGAGTTGCTTTAAAACGTATCGTTAATTTAACTTAACTCAAAAAATTTATCTAATTAAAGCATCTCTCAGAAATAGCTTGTAATTAGATGAAAATATAGCAACTCAAATTCTTCTAAAAGTCAGAATGGGCAAACTTACAAATTTTTGTGCTTGAGAAAAGTTAATAATTTATTTAATTCAATTATTTCTTGATGATTAGACTCTAAAGTTAACTAAATGTTCCTGAAACTATTGTTAATTTTTTTATTGGAAATTGTGAAATTTATCTGTAGGATTCGAAAAGATTTATGGGGATGAGGAGTTCTTTTGTAACATTTGGGCCTTAATTCTCCTAAATCTTTATTACCGCAATCGATCATTTCTAAATATCATAAAAGAATTTCATTAAAGTGCGATATAAATTATTATTAAGTAAAATAAAAAGGAAATGTATAAAAGAATTTAGACTTCTTGAGTTTTATTGTGGAAGGGATTGCAATTATAATTTCAGGAATTTGACAATGTCTGAAATTCCCTCGCTGTCTAAACTGTTTGTAAATTTAACCAGAAAGGTCTGAAAATATTCTAGATTCATGTAAAATAAAAACATTTTCCAGAGGATTCATGGGGTTTGTAAGGATTAAAATTTATTTCCTTACGTTTGTAATTTACTTTACTGTAACCTCTGTTTTTACTGAAAGTCTTTTTCATGTAATGTTTAGTTTATTATGTAAGCATTTGAAGTTTTGAACCAAAATTTATTCAGCCACGAAGTTTTTCAAGTTTGCATGATGGGACATTTAAGAAGTTCGTTTAATGCAACAAAAAAATCAAAATTATTTACAAGGGAAGAATTTTTATGCATCACTGCTTCTTTCAATATATATATTGATTCCCAGACAATTTTAAATGCTTATGAAGTTAACTGAAATTACTTAGAGTTACTGTTGATTCTTCTTAATAAAAATCACATAATTTATCCATAAGATCCTTGATGTTTCGTGAGGATTAAAATTTCCTTTGTAACTTTTGAATCTTATTACATTTCAGTCTAATACCTCTCCTCAGGAGGGGCACCTTGAAATGAGCATGAGATGCTTCCGGCGTCCTGGAGGGCACATCGATAGGGAGTATTACTTCCTATGGGTAGGGTTGTACCGTTGCCGGTGAGAGCCATTAGGACTCAACAACATTTCCGACAGTGTTGCTGTTGCAGAGGTCCAGTCATTCAGCCATAGTGATTTGAATCCGTGTCCTTTCGGGCGGATCTGAGAGTCTATATATGACTTAAATTTCAATCTATTCTTATGCAATAGAAAGTTTCAAATAATATTTTAATTCTTATGTAATTTTGTGAAGCTAAAAACCACAATTTATTCGATTCGAAAGATTTTTTTTAGCTTTTGCACAGTAAAACATTTAAGAATTACTTTCAATGCAAAAAGCTTCAATGTTATTAATAAATGATGAACTTTCGTGTAAAGTATCACTGCTTCTTTACCCCATCTAAGGAAAATAAAGTACATTGAATGATCTAAAATAATATATTCTTTATTTAAACTTTAAAATGTTGATTGTGTGTTGGAACATATTTAGCCATTAAGAGCGATAATTGGATGCATCTCGTGGAAGCAGGGAGCCAATGAGTCATTAGCTTTCGGAATTCGAGTTATTGCTCCGATTAGAGTAACACCCAATTAGCTTCACCGAGATTTCGAACGACTGAGTTGATAAACATCCCCCCCGCCTCTTGTTTATCACATTTTATGATTTGTTCTTTGGAAAGTCCTGCATTCTTTAGAGAGAGATAAGCCCAAATTGTCTTCATTTCGTTAAGAATAGTCCCTCCACTTCTAACAATCAGTCTAAGTGACTGAGAAAAATGCAGGCTCAAAAGCCTTTATTTGATCATGAACTAACATAAAGACACGTATCTGCTATCTAAGAAACTTTTATCTAAATTTGATTGTTTAGAATAGAGCCTTATCAATTCATAGCATTAATGAATTTAATGAAAAATATGAGTAATAATTAAATTATCTCTTCCTATCTTCTCCTTCCTTAATTGTATTTTATTAAAGCCTCTTAAGAATATTTCTGTAGTATGGATTGAATTGAATTCTGAATTTACTGGTTTAAAGACGAGTTCATAAATTTTTGCGCATGAAACAAAATAGCATAATTTCTTTTGATTATGCTTTGGTTTCATGGTAGGCAGTGATAACATATTCGAGTTACATATAAGAGTCGTTTCATAAAAAAATATATTTCATAGTATTTACTTTCTTTTATTTTCGTCGTCGGCTAAAACTGCTTTTGTTTAATTATGTTTATGCTAATAAAAAATAACATAAACTCTAACCCCAATTTTTATTTAGAAGTTCTTTATTTAAAGTCAATAGAATGAATAATATTTATTCATCAACTAAAATAATATCGTTTTCTCTTCATATGCTTAGATAAAATCACTCTTTCCTTTTATAATACAAAACAAATGAAATTTCCTTATATATTTAAGAATTAAGAACTTACCATTCAATATGTAGTTGATTTTTTAAAATTATTACCATTAAATCTGAATATCTGCAAGTTAATGAATAAGTCTCCTTTCTAGTTATTGTGTTATTCTGAAGTGTTATTCTGAAAGATTTATATTGAAGGAATTAAGAGATCGTATCTAAATATGTTTTTTAATTACCCATAAGAAACTGCTACTATGGTATTGAGTGCGTCACTTTTTGCCGTCCGCTTAATGTTGGCTTGGATGGAATAAAATCTTGTGTACACTTGGTTCAATATTCTTTCTATGTTAAGTAAACAAAAAAACCTTAAAAAATCAAATTTGTCAATTTTGTTTTCTTTTTAAGATTATTTAAAAGCATTTCTTTTAAACATTATTCCAATCTCTCTCTAAAAATATTTTTTCTTGTGCTAATTAAAAGTAACTATACACTTTATAGGATATGAGTAAGTGCTACAATTCGCTTGATTTGAAATATAATTTTCTTTTTTGATTATTTTTCTTCTTCAATTTCTTGATTATGAATGCAAAATGAAAACTTCTCAAAACTATTTTTTCTAGGAATTTTGCGTTAGAAATAAAAAAAGAAAGATTCGAAATAAAAAGGAAAAAAATGTTCATAATTTCTTCATAATTTTTAATATCCTTGTATTCATTAAAAACTTCATTGTTCTCAATTCGATAAAAGATAACTATGAGGGTATATTTCAAGTGTTCAGAACATTGGTTTACAAATTTATTATAATTGCAACAGTAAAATTTTGCAATTACACTTTATTGAATATTATTCATCTTAATTCAGGATTAGTATTAAAATTATAATATCTAGAATTTAAAAATTAAATAGTAATATATTAGGCTGGAAATTTAGTAGCTAATTAATTCATAAAAGTTTCAAAATTCAGATGTTCTTAACTTTTAAGATAAACTTATATTTTTAGAAAACAATGCAATTCCCAACTTTTCTAATTTGCCTTGTTAAAAAATTGCAAAATCAATTATGAAACTAATATTTAGTTTACTAAGTATTAGTAAAAATTACTCAAGTTCATTCTTTGTCAATTTAAGAAAATATTTCTAAGTATTATTTATTATTACCCGAAGTACTAAATTATTGAAATTGCTTAGAATTAGATACTCTTGACGAAAACATATTATTACACAATTACAAACATTGCAATTTTCAAATTGTTTATCTATTAAGCTATTAGTTTGTTTTAGTTGGAATTTTAAGTTAAAATGATGTAGCAATGTACATTGGGATAAAAAAAATCTGAACAATCCCTTAAATTTATTATAATAGTCTTTTACTATTACTTAATTAAATGTGTTTTAAAATTTGGGACTAAGACATTTGCAGAATATTAGCGATGCAATGCTCCAATACTTCAGCTTCTTCAGTTTCGATCTTTTTTTTCTTTCAAAATTGCTGAGATTTACATAATCTTTTAGGAATAGTAAAAAACATCGCATTTAACTATTCTGTTGGGAAAATATAATTTAATAGTTTTATAGTATAATATTTTTATATTTCAGATACTCTTATTGTCATTTAATAATAATTCAAAATTTTTAGAAAGTCCATGTAAATTTTTTAAAACCCTTAGCGATTTAACTTTAATTTTGCGATTAAAAGCTATAATGTACATTGATGGTGTTTAGTATCCATCCTAAATTGTAAAGAAAGTGTCGAAAGTTACTATAGTAAATCAATAAAGTTTTAAATATGCTAAACTCTGCAACAGAATTTTAAAGTTTCTTTATGTGTTCTGATATCTAGAATTTTAAAAAAAAGTAGTAATTGTTAGATTTAATTTTTCATGATATTCTTTTCCTACAGCAAAATTTTCATAAAGAATTTTTCAATGGAGCTGATCAATTTGATACTTGGAATAAAATAAATATTACAGCTTTGAAATATTTGTAATTATGATATTTATATTCCAAAATCATGGAAAATGATTCATGTTAGTTCATGTCCAAGGAAGAAACAAGATCTCTTACAAATCTAAAAAGCGAACTGCTTTCAGAAATCAAAAACTTTCTGGAGTTCCAAAGTTATTTATTAACATCTATAGGAATAAATATTTCTCATATCTAATGAATGTTATTTCCAAAATAAGAGTTTTATTAACCCAGATTACACCAGTCTCATTAACCAACAACTCAAGTGACGCCGAGAACTTCCTCCAAGCATTTGAATAAATTAATCTTAACGAGGTAAACTGAATAGAACTAATTTAATTTCCGGACTTATCTAATTACGTTTCATTAATTTCTGTGCCAGGCAATCTTCTAAGGAATAGTTTGAAAACATTTTTGATTAAGATATTTGTCGAGCATAATTTGTATTTGCAAATATTTTAATTTATATTTCAATTCTGGGTAGTAAAATTTTAATGAAAAATATTAAAAAAAGTATTTTGAAAAATTAACATTTAATTAATGCTTCATGTAAAAATCAAATAAATTCACTAATTTTTTTGTTCTTATGTTTTCAAAATACCGGCAAATCTACACGCTTGTAAAATAATATTTAAAAAATATATTTCAGTATTTTTTATTGCATCAATTAAATTTTCCATCTTTTCAGAATTTAACAACTTTGAAATGTCATACATTCCAGAAATTAATTGATAAATGCTCTTATTTCTAATATAAATTGAGATAATTGAGACTGAAATTATAAATATTTCCTCGAAATTATAAAATGTTTACTTTCCAGAAGCAAAGATTCTAGATTCTATTGAAGGATAATAATTCCTAAAAGGATAATTTTTCATTACGCATTCTTTTTTGAACAAATTTACTCCTTAATCGACATAAAAATAGGTTTTTAGAATGAAACATTTTATATAAAATTAATATAATAACTTTAAGTGGGATATTTAAAATAATCGTCTTAATAATTCGAAAGGAACAGTCTACAAATATAATTTGTATGTAAACATTTGTATACATAGGAAATAAATATTGGAATAATTGCCACTTGTTGTACAATATCGTCCGTTCAGCCTTGTTTGCTTTTATATAATATTATTAAGTACAATAAACTAGATTTATGCATCATAGGCATATATCTAGTATTTTGCATGATATGAATCTATACTAAAATATTTTATATCTTTCTAAAATTATGTTTTTTGTGAACAGTTAGTTTTTTTTTCATTTACTTATACACTTATCCTGCTTTTGATTCTGCTTTTGTAAATGCTAAAATAATATTTTCTGAAGTTTCCTTACTTATAACGGACGTTTTAAAAAATCTATGTTAGATGCTTCATTTATCTTTAAAAAATAATAGTTCATATTCGAATTTTAAGATTACTCTTGCCTAAAATGATTACTTATAAAATAAATCCTCCTAAATTAAAATAATATAAGCTATGTCAGACAATACAAAAATCCAAAATTCTTTTCCTGCTTTCGAATTGAACGTTAGCTAATTAAGAAGTGTTGGTTAGATCTTGGATGAATGAAATAGCTGCAATGAACATTTTCTAACGAGATGTAAATTCATTAATCTACTAATTTATTTGGTTTGGACTTCAAATGTCAATTCTCATAAAACTTTCGTTATTGCATTAAAGTTACTACTTCTTCTTGCGGGTACTTTAATTTGTGGGATAATTCAAGATTTTTTTTCCAACAAGAAAGAATATTCCATCTCCTTTGCTGGATTTTCCTTGTTTGAAAAAGTTTATTGGAATAGACGAAATGTATTTGCTCATGAAATGCCATAAATTAGAGCATTTTTGCACCTGAAAACAAATAATTGCTCCATAATCACGTGCTGCATGATGGTGTTTTTTGGGGGGAAGGAAGTTTTTTGACGTCAACAAAAATGCGTGGGCAATGAAAAAATCCTAAATGGTACGTCCTCAGCTTTTTCCTGGTAAATCCCTGAAAAAAATTATGTCAATTTTTATTTAAATTAGGAATCAGATTAACCTGTGAGAGATTCTTGTAATTGAGATAAATGATCATTTACCATAGCTGCATTAACATTTAAAAGCGTTCATAGATTATTCAAGTAAAGGAAAAAAACACATTTTAAATTATATGTTTGTATTTGTATAATATTTATGACATCAAATG
This sequence comes from Argiope argentata, assembly GCA_026289955.1. Classification (NCBI taxonomy): domain Eukaryota; kingdom Metazoa; phylum Arthropoda; class Arachnida; order Araneae; family Araneidae; genus Argiope; species Argiope argentata. The sequence continues at coordinate 24,599,797 of JAOUZG010019159.1, read as the reverse complement.
GGGAAAACAATTGGAAATTGATGTTTTTACTTTAAATAAGCACATATTTATAATTTGAAAAATGTTTTATATATATTAATTGCTCTTTATGGCGTTGAAATCAATAATTATATTTCTGAAAGAAGAAAGAGCAATTTTTATATAGCTCATTGGTACATATTTGGCAAATATTCATGATAAGCTGATATTTAAAACAATGAAAATTCCATTGTTCTGATGAAATTGTTCTCTCCATTTTTCTGATAATCTCCATTGTTCTAAAACTGACAGGCATGGAATTTTATTATTTTAAGCCATTCCCCATCTGAGTATTGGAAGAAACTACTGTACAGAACAAAATAAATGCGTGTGGTATAAGATTCGAATCCATTTGCATAACGCTTTAATGTTTCAAAATTATGTTACTAAATATATCTGGTAATGTCGAAAAACTTGCAAAAAATATATTTAGATTTTTTTAGATTCTTACATGCACTGTCTCATAAAGCATGAAATACAACTTTCCATGACGTTTAAAACATTCTTACAATTTCGAAACATATAATAATTTATATGTGTTTAAATGTTAATACAGCACAATGATTAGACTGAATCCTTATTATGAAAAATTCTACGATTGCATGTATAAAATGAACAACTGTGAACTTTAGAAAAAACGCAACAAATAATTTATAATGTCTTTTCTCCTGCCATATTTATAAAATTTACTTTGCATTGGAAATGTAAAAGAAATAACAATACAAAAAGTGTTGAGAAGTGAAATTTAATATACAATACATCAGCAATGACTTCCTTATACAATGAATGATTAGAAATGTAAATTGAAGCATTGGAAAAGTTGGAGAAATACCCAACTGTACTAAAATTTCTAGTAATTCCTCGAATATTATTTTCTTTGCCTACTTATTATAATTTTCTATTCATATATGAATGAAGGTAACGAAGGAAATGTTTATATTTCCGTTCGATTCTGAATAATAGATTTTCACCATTAACAATCATTAATAATTCACAGAGATAAAATTATTCATTTGTGTACGAATATAATTAGGCTAAGCATTGCTTTATAACAAAATTACAAGTCATATTTTCATTGTTATCAATAAGTTGTTATGATTCTAACATTCTGGTACAATTCTGCAGAATCTTCTCTTTAGAGTGGATTCTAAATCAACTTAATTTAACTATGATTATATTTTAATACGGAGCCAGATGCAGCTGATTTTTCATTGGATTTAAATCATAATTATGCGAATATTCTTGAAAGTTATGCTGAGTTTTGTATATGAAAATGTATTTGGTTTTTTTCCTTAAATTTTAATAGCTCAATTTTTTTTATACAATCAACTTTTACAAACTTATTCGAAAATGTTTTTTCTAAATTATTCAAACTTATTTTGTACTGAACAAGTACAGTTCTATTACTTAAATTTACGAACAATAAAATCGTTTGATTTATTCGTAATGTTTTTTTTTAATTTTTCTTAATTTTATTTGTTTATTTATTTTGCTGAGAAGTGACTAACTTGTAACCTATTTAGTGAAATGGCTAACATATTTTTCAAAACGTATAAAATATATATTTAATACAAATTTTGTTAGTTTGAGAACCATTGTTTTTATAAAGACGATTGCATTACTTCTCTAAATTATTTCTTTAGAGGATTCCTTAAATTTAAGACATTTGGAGAGGCATTAAGAGAGACATTTAATTTTTTTATCATATTTTTAAATATTATTTGTATAAATTGTCAATTTTTATAAAAAATTTTAACAATAATTTTTTATTATAAGATCTATTTGTATGCTTCCAGTTGGTATATATTTTTTCATTAATGGTTTCAGATGTGATGCATCAAAAAGTCCACAAATTTAGGTAGTTTAGAAATTTTAAAATTTCACACTGAACAAATTCACATTAAAAATTCATTGTTTGTTTCACCATTTCGACACATGCTTACACAATGTAAACACTTTTATAGGATATTAAGACATAAGTTAACGCAGTGGTTAAATTGATAGTTTTTGGAATTGAAAAAAAAATGAAATGCTTTGCTTAACAGTTCATGAATGCTCTCTTTATCCATTGAATGATAGTTCTTCGACTTCTTTATTAAGTGATGTATACATTTCATTACTCCGAATGATCGTGAGTGATGAATGACAAGAATTGTTCACTGCTGTAAAGTTGTTAAAACTCTCCTTTAAAATATGCAATTTCATATTCAGGTGATTTAAGACGGCGTTGCAGAAAGAGTTAAAATTCTTGTTTTAAAAACCAAATGTTGTAATAAAATTAAATGCTACCAATTGTAATAGTGTAAACTATATAGTAATAAATTTGTAATTTATAAAATAATATTTATTCCGTAAAATGTAATTCCTGTTCTGCATCAGATCGGAACAGATTTTAATTCCTGGAAATTTGTCATCACATAAGATGCTTTATTCTTCTCATAAGTTTTGAAATATTGATTAGAATAACTGACATTTATAATACATAATTACGGTAATTTAAGTTAATCTTATTACATGAAATATGACCGGAGAAATATATCTGCATTATCCCTAAAAAAAGCCAAGAAATTTTGATGAAATCATATTTTAACAGAATATATTCAGAACAATTCGATTTTATGTGCGATTTCATAAATAATTTATTTCTATTTTCTCTTCGAAATATTATTTATCTGTTTTATTTCAATTAAGATAATATGTGAATATAAAATCTAATTTTAAATGAATTAAAATTAAATTTTAGACACAGAAAATTATATGAATTTTTTTGAAATCCATAGTAATTGTATAAAAAAATACATTATATTAAATGAGAAATTTTTCAAATTAAACAGAAGTACTGAATACTTTGTTGTGAAAACCATTTACATTTATTAGAATACAAGACAAAAAGAAAGAAAGAAACCATTTTCTCCTATACCACGAAGTAAATATATCAGCAAAAATAATAATTAGCAAGTAATTCCCTAGGAATTAGTTAGTGTACTACCTAAAAAAAGTTCAAGGAAAATCTAAAAGGTTACACTGAATGGCAGAAGTAGTGTATAGTTCCCAAGACACATATTTCTTGCCACATATTTATAGAAACATTTCAAATTCAATTTTATTGCAAATAACTTTACATTTTTTATCTATGTTTAACTGCATTCATTCCTAAAATTCTTAATTTAGAATGGTGGAAACATAAATTTCAGTAAAAAAAATACCAAGAAGTACCATTTACAATTTTCTAAAGCTGAAATGATGAAATTCTGGCTTGAAAAAAAATAATTTTACGTTTTTTTCAAACTTTATTCTTGACTATTTCAGCAATGGGAAGTGAATTCGTTTAAAACAAATGTATATGACCAGAATTTTAATGAGATCTCCCAAACATTTCCTAATGGTACGGGTATAATTTATTCGCGACCAACAGTTTATTTGCACATTGAAGAAAGGAGCTTAGAAATATATAAAATTGAATTTTAGCAGATTAGAGGATTTGAAGATAAGCTGAAATTCATAAACTTAGACTTCTAAATTAATTTCAAACGCTCTGTATAACAGGTTATAGAAGCTAAAATATTGGTCTATGTTTACTAATTAGGTATAGGTTCCTTTAATGCTTTTAATTAATTAAAAAAATAACTGGAATTTTAATATGTTTCGTCAATATCATTGTAATGTACTGTAGCGAAAAGACCTATCATAGTATCGACATTTCATTGGTATAAATGTTTGTTAATTTGTTTGGTTTGTATTCTTTTTATTTAATATTAATAAATTTTCCAAAATTTTGGAGTTTTGATATAATAGATATTCAAATTATTTTCATTACAAGAATACTTAATTACTTGTTTAAATGAGCAATATGTTTTTTCTATACAATAATAAAATCAAAAATAAGAAAGTTTACACTTCAGGAATTTTAATTTCAAAAAATGGTTTTATTTTAGTTAATATTACTATAATTAATATTAATAATTCTAAATACGCCTATTACATATGAATTAAAATTTTTAAAATATATATTTCAATATATTTTCGAATTATACATTTGTTAGAATTTTAAATATGCAGAGAAAATATAAAATAATTCATAAATACATATACAGAGAAAGAGTCTATTTCAGTTAAAATAGTATAAAGAATGGAAATGAATTTTATGTGCAAATGTGGAAGGCAAAAAAGATAAATTCAACAGACAAAAATTATTCTAAAGGATCAATAAGAAGTATGACGTTCTATCTAAATTGTGGACGGGTCAATTTTCTTTCATAGGTTCAATAAAAAGAGCGGCTTTTACCTCAGACGCAACTTAAGAGCTCTGGTGATTGTATTAAGGTGCCAAACTTCTCCTTAATTACGAGTCATTGACCTGAGGACTAATTACATTAGTATGACTAATATCATCTCCTGTAATAAATGAGATTAAAACTATTAGCACGATATGGCATTGATTCACTAAGAAACTATAAGTATCCGTGCTGGAAAGTTCAAAGAGTAAAAAAAAATCATTATTATATGACCATCCTTATTTTTTTTATATAAAACATTGAAGTGCATATGTACTTTTTTATAATTCCTATTTTATGAATTGCTCATTTGCAGTAAAATAAAGCTATTTATTTGTAATGTAAATCACTTTCTGCCAATTTATTTGCAAAAATGGCAACTAAAGGAATTAAATTTGTCTCAGAACATTAATTATTATAAAAAAATCAGGAAAAAGGAATTTCTTTTAAAAAAAACATAAAAATCGCATGGGTATGAGTTGAATTTTGTTATAAATTCATTGTTATATAGGAAAGTGTGAGAATGGTTTCATTTGATTGGTTGTTATTCACCATCAAATGATTTCCACTATTAAAGAAAAGAACAAACAGTAAAAATATTTAAAATTTATTTTCAGATTCAATCTACTAACAGAATTTACAAAGCAGCAACCAGCTTTTCATCTATTTTTGATAAGCCTGTGTAAATAAACTTCTTATTTTCTTTTTTGAGGTATTTTCAATTCAATCTTTGAGCTTTTCACTCCTTAATATTGATTTCAAAATCAAAAGTAAGTGTAGAAATTTAAGGAAAGTACATAAGAAAACGTTGTTATTCAAGAACTCTTCGTTTATCTGTCGTTTGCAACATAAATTTAGAAACTGAATGTTCGCATTCTGTCCTCAGTCGGAATAATGTCTAGTTAAATTGTCAAGATTTGAAAAATATTATAAAGAAACGTGATAAATATTTTTTCTTTGAATTGTAATTAATTTCAATCATAACAAATTTCAGTTCGTAATTCAAGCCAGTTTATAGATATGTTACCGAGAAAGACCGAAATTGAAGAATGTCGACTTTCACCGGTGAATGTCAACAACACCAAATACGTAAGTGAAAGATCGAATATTTCATTACATTCTTGTACATTCGGACCCTCACCGGTGTATGTCGTTAATAACAGACATGTTCTGGTGGATGTCGAAAAGGGAGGAGCCAAAGAAGAGGCGACTGGTTGTTTCCCGCCAAATCATTTGTTCGGCTTGGAATTTAAAAAAAAATTTAAAAAAATTTAATTATAAAAAAAATTCGCCTCTCTTTCTGAAAAGAATGCTTAAGAACTTAAAAAGCTCAGTGCATTCAAAATAATGCTTATTTTGCAATCAATTTTTATTATAAAAATGTCATAATACTGTATTAATATTAGACTGAAACTACAAGGATATTTGCATACTTAATTTATTTATTAGCAAATTAATTTGAGGAAACAAATTGATATAAATGCTATTCAAAATAAATTATTTGATAATTCTTCTGAATTATCAAATAATTTAAAAGAATGATTAATTTTAAAATAAATTATTATAAGAATTATTATTTTAATTTTAATTAAAATCAATAATTAATTCATTTAAAAAATATTTCTTAAAAAATAATTTTAAAGAATTATTAATTGATTACAAAATAAGCGTTATTTTGAATGCAGTGTGTGTTTTAAGTTCTTAATCATTCCTTTCAGAAAGAGAGGCGAAAAATTTATCGCGACTAAATTATGGATAAGAAAATATAAATATTGGACATGATCAACATTCACCATTAGTGCATGGTGCATCTTGACATTTACCGGTGAAAGTCATAAATAAGGGTATTTAGCAAATATTTTGGACATGCACCAAGCGACTACGTGTTAGTTGACAATCACCGGTGAAAGTCGACATCATCCCAGACTTCAGTTTTTCTCGGTACATATAAGTAATAAACTTCCGTTTTCTTCATTCTTGGAAGAATGCAATGGAGTTTACACCTTCAGAAATATTCAGAATTCGCTAAACCACTGGCGAAGGCCATTAATCGACTTTCGTTCTGTACATGTTTTTTGTAAGTTGGTAAGATTAAGATGTTATTAATTCCGCTATTCATTAGCAATAATAATGCACTATATAGATATAATAAGCGATTCAATTATATATAATTGTTTTATAATTCCTTTTATAACACTCTTTAATTAATTATATTTTATTTAATTAAACCATCACAAAAATATATTTTGATGAGATTGAAAATTTAACGATATAATTTATTTTAAAAATTTTGCATTTGACCAAATATAATTATGTATTTAATTTGTTTATTTGCTTATGGCACATTTTTGAAGATTATTGAGAAAATTATTTAAAAAGGAGTTTGCATCGTTCTTAAGCAAAATTTAACAATGTACAAGGATTAGAATCTATAACGAGATATTTATCCTTGTTTTTTATCCCTTCAAGTTTTTCTGTTTTTTTTTAATTGATTTAACCACAAACAAATAACATTTGGAATCTGATGGGAAAAATTTACATTAACCTTGCCTATTTCCTACAATAATTCACAAATTTTGAATGAAATCTCTAAATACGTTGATAATTTATTTTGTTTTCAAAAAGTTCATTGGAATTGGAACTGTCTGCGAGAAATTACAATCATTTGTGAATAATACAGTATTTTTATTGTTTCTTCGGACTTTTTTAAATATTCATGAAGTTAATTGAAATTTCATAAAACTGTTGTTGCTTATTCTTTATGTAAATCAGATAATTCCTTGATATTTTGATGAATAAAATTTATTTTGTAAAGCTTGAGTTTTATTTATTTTCCATCTATACTTCTGAGATGCAGAGTTTTCAAATAACATTTGATTTCATTTGTAATTTTGCGAATCTATGAGCAATTTATTCGGTTCTCAAGTTTTTCAATACTTTTCAAAGTACACTATTTAAGGATCCCCTTCAATGTCGCAAAGCTTCAATATTATTAATAAACGAACTTTCGTGTAAAGTATCACTGAATGTTTGCATCATCTCAAGAAAATAAAATGTAGAATCATCAAAAATAATATCTTCATTATTTGAGCTTTATAAAGTGTTTAATGTGAGCGAATGATATTTAGCTGTTAAGAATAATATTTGGATAAATCTTCATGTGGAATCAATATTTTATAAAATGTACTGACGGAGATTTAATTGATTTAATAAATCATTACCTTTCTAAATTAGAGATATTAATTCAATTAGAGAAACACACAATTAACTTTCCCGAGATTTCGAATGCCTGCGTTAATAAACATTACTCTCCCCCCTCCTTCCTTTGCATATTGCATTTTATAATTTTTGTTTTTTGGAAAATCTTATGTTCATTGGTGAGAGATAAGGCCGAATAGTCCTGTTTCCGAGAAAAACAGTTCCTCACTTTTAACAATCATTCTGAATAGATGCGGAAAATGCATACATGAAGCATTTATTTGATAATGAAATAGCATTAAGACACGCATCTGGGTTGTGAGAATCTTTTATCTAAATTTGATTGTTTAGAATAGAGTTTTATCAATTCTTAGCAATAATGTATTTTACGAAAACCAATGATTAAATTTATATTATTTGTTTCATTGTCCTCTTCTCTGCGTTAGTGTTCCAAACTGCCTTTGTTTAACTGCTTTTGTATTTTAAGAAAGCTTGTTAAAAATATTTCTACTACGTGAACAGGATTTATTATGAAATTCTTTGTATAAAGAATAAATTTTTAGAAATTTTTGGACATAAATCAAAATAAGATCATTTATTTATTTATTTATTTTATACATATGCTCTAGTAAAAATGTGGTTTAAATGTGGTTAATTATTCTCATAAATAAATAAAACCTTAGTAAAAACAAGTTACTCTTTTCCAAATTAAAAATTATTTTAAAAGCATTAGCAATTTTTGTCTCCACATTTTTTAATATGTGTATGCTATATCTGGTATATTTAAACAAAGTTTATTATTTGGTTGATTACAAAAATAATCTTTCAATTTTCGAACAACAATTATTTTTACGTCACTTTTTTAAAATTTTAACTGTTGACACAGGAAGTCCAAGAAATATTTTTTCCAAGGATTTGATCAATATTCCTCACTAAATTATGCAGTTTTTTTTTACAATGTACGTGTTTTGTTTTAAAAAAGAATATTCAATCAAGTCGCCATAATTTTTTAAAAAAATCTTGTATTTGTATGGAAAACATTTGATTTTTTTATTACTTCATTGAAGATAATTACCTGAGTGTAATTCTGAAACTCAGAATTTTGGTTTACAAAGTTAATATAAACACCACAGTAAAGGTTGCAATGTAATTATTTTAATAGTTAATTTGAATTATATTCCATTATTCTTATTATTTTAAGTTCATTGCTAGATATATGTGATTAAAAAGAAATAATATGAACTGGAAATTCGTTATTTAACGAACTTAAACTAGCATTTAAAAATTTGATTTCTATCAGCTTTTATTCCTTTTGTAAAAAACTTAACTCCACGATATGTTTGATCTCAATTTAAAAACAGGATTGCAAAAATAAATATAAAAGGAATAGGCAGTCTACAAAATATTATTATAAGGAATTATTTAAGCTTAATGACTATCGCTATAAAGATATACAAGGAAAAATGTACTGCTAAAAAAGGCGAACATGTATCTAATCATCTTGAATACTACACTCTCTCATATTTAACGTCCTATCTTTAATTTTTAATTAGTATGTATCTTTAGAGTGTATCAAAATAATTAATTTTTTGTTCTTCACACGCTCATATTTAACTTCTTAATTATAATGTTAAATTATAAATTATGAATTGGAAATCCCATAAAAAATTCCTCGCACTCAATTTATCATAATTTGTTTCTTGTTTATGAAGATGTAGTTGATATTTAAATTTTCAATTGGGATTTTATATAGTAAAATTTTGAAATTGCTTTTATTTGTATTTTCGCTGTTTTAACCTATTATTTCAACTATTTCATTTTACTCAATTGGCCTTTAACACTACTGATGCCTACTGTTAAAATATTTGAGTAAAAAATAATATTAAGTAATATTAATAATAACATCATTTCATCACTTCTCATTCCTATAAATTAACTTTAAAATCATTATTCATTCCTATAAATCTTAAATTTTTATTCAAAATATGAGGAATGCTCATAAGCTTCCATATTTAAGCTTTGTCATTTCTGCAACAGTTTTTTATTCAAAAATGATGAATTTTTCTATTTTAGATAGAGATCATTTATTAATTTATTTTGTTGAGAGTTATATTTTTCCTCTTGGTATCTATACATTTAAGAAAGTAAGTTGTAAAAAGTATATGTATAAGAATTATTGCCCAAATATTGTTTTGATTCGAATCTTTCCTGCATTATAGTAATGGTGTTTAGTGTCTACCCTAAATTGGCATGATGGTTTTGGTGCAATTCTCTTCTCCAGTGAACAGCATAGTATATAGTCAAAAGTATATTTATCTGTAACTAGAGTAAATTACTAATTTATGATTTGGAATAAAAGGTTTAAAAAACTAAAATTAGCAATAGCTGGATTTCAACGATTTTTCGTTTTGTATTGCAAAATTTTGAATTGGAAAATTAAATTAAATCAGTTATATATTTTTTTAAAGAAATAAAACTGATTCAAATGTTATTGAAATAAAAAAGCATACAAGTTTTGGATTTTTTATAAACTGTGATTATTCATTTAAAAATAATTAAAATTGCAAGATTTTATTTTGCTGCACGAGAAAGAAGTGCATAATAACTTTTTCAGGTAACTCATGTTTGTAAAGAAATTCTTTTAAAGTATTATAACTTCAAATATCCGAAACGTGTGCTGTTTTTATGACATCAAAACATTTCTCGTCTTTAATTTCTATCGGCTAACACTAAAGGCTAAATTCTTCAAAAATTATAATAACTTCAAATATCCGAAACGTGTACTTTTTTTACGAAATTCAAATATTGTCAGAAGTCTATTTTTTAATGTCTATCGGGGGAATCTAAAGCTAGTAGTTGGATTTCAACTAATTTATTTCTATAGCAAAATTTTAAATGGGATTTTTAAAAAAATTGGTTTATTTTCTATAGAAAAAGTATCTAAGGCTTTTAATTTGTTTGAATTGTGATTATACATTTCAAGAATAATTAAAATTGCATGATTTTATTTTCCTGCACCAGAAAGAAGTCCATCATATCTAAATTTTCATATAACTCATATGAGTTTATGAATAAATTCTTAACAAAGTATAATAACTTCAAATATCCAAAACGTGTTTTTTTATGACATCAAAACATTTCAAGAAGTATATTGTTTAAGGCAACTAGGGACTTTTAAAATGATTTTTTATAGTTTTTCACCTTAGCAATTTTAAATTTTACAGGAATTAATAGTAACACTATAGGAGATGACACACAAACTTTTAAAGCATTATATTCATTTATTTATGAGTTAGGGAGGTAAATATAATATAATATCAGGGGTAAATAACGTTAATGGAGGGTGTTCCAGGCTCTCCAAATTTGTTCGAAAGCACTCTAAATTATATTATTACTTTCTTTAACCCTTTTAAAACTAAAGTTGGGATTAATCTTGTTTAAGTAAGAAATATCAAAATTAACCAATAAGATAACTTAAAACTACTGATTTTGTAAAAAGTGTAAGTAGTTTTGTGTTAATACATTAGTTAATTTTGATATTTCGAACTCTAATTTCAAGATTAATCCCAACTTTTGTTTTAAAAGAGATAGAGTAAGTAGTAATAAGAATTGGGGAAATTTCGAACAAATTTGGAGCGCCTGGAACATCCCCCATTAATGTTATTTAGCTCTAATATTATATTATATTAACCTTCCTAACTCATAAATAAATGAATGTAATGCTTTAAAAGTTTGTGTGTCATCTCCTATAGTGTTACTATTAATGCCTGCAGAATTTCAAATTGCTAAGGTGAAAATTATAAAAATTCATTCGTAAAGGTCCCTGATCGCCTTAATGTCTATCGGAAAGATATTTCCCAAATTTAATGAAAAGTCAACCCAAAAATAAACGCTTCATTTTCGCAACTTATGCTAGTCTCGTTAACTGATAATTCCTGCAAAGCAAAGACGTTATTCTAAACCTTTGAATAAATTATCCTTAATTAGGTTAAGTGAATAAAGATAATTTAATTTACGGACGAATCTAACGACATTTCATTAATTTCTGTCATAGACCATCTGAAAATTGAAATGATGAAAGTATGTCTGATTACTTTAAGGATTTTAGTCGTATTAATTCTCATTTGCACGTATGATAAGTTTTGTTCCAATTCTAGGAATAAAACTTTTTATTTTTATACTAAAAAAGGAAAAAAATATTTTTACAAAATTGGAAAATTAATGAAGGTATTCTATAAAAGTCTAATAAATTCTCCTGCTTTCAATTACATTTTTGTTTTTGATTCATAGCTACAAAAATAATATCAAAAAAAAACTTTGAACAATTTGGCTGCAACATGAACTGATTTGTACTATTTTTAGGAAGGCAATCGAAAATTATTATTGTCCACTCCGCAAATTGAGATTCTATCTGAATTGACAAACATTTTTTTTTCGGAAAAGTAATTTTTTATGGAAAGAAAGATTTTACATTTCATTGAATGAAACTTAATTTGAGAAATGGTATTTATGAATGCTCTTTCTTTTTTTAAAAAAAATTTCATTTATCAAATAATGTAAAGATTTGCTTGTATAATCAAACACTTTGCGTAATAATTAATTTTTGAAGTAGAATACTTCTAAGAATTGTTGTGAAATATCTCAATGTAAGTTTTATTAAAATTACTGTCATAAACTTTTATACAAATAAAATAAATAATATAAAAATGTCATTTTTTATTGTATTATTATAATTCAAATTGAGTAAAATTCTAATGAAGTGTTCCAGGTAGGAGATTTATCTTTAATATATATACCAAAATATTTTAATGTAATTATGTGCTTCAGTTTGATTTTAATTTAATATCCCCTTTTTAAAATGACACTAGATTTAATAAATTGAAGTTTGTAGCTCATTGTGTTATTGGATAAATATTTTTTGTATGAATCTAATTTTCATTATTTAAAAATTTAATAGGTATAAAAGAAATCCCTTATATTAATTGTTAAAGTGAAAATTAATAATATAATGAAGGAAGTAAACAAATTTTCATTAACTTTATCAAAAATTGTTTTCTTTAATTTGATTTCTATTATTTGTATCGTTTATGTTGAATTTATCCAATACTGGAATTTTTGATAATCGTTTCATAAAATGTAAATATCAGAATTTCTTATTTAGAGCTTGTGCTGATGCGGTTCTTTTAGTGTAAATGATAAAATGTCGAAAATTTCTCTACCAAACAGTAAAGTTTAAAAAAATTATCTGGATCCTCTGAATTTTTAGTGAAATAGAACATAACAGAAAGTTAAGTCATATTCAACTTTATAAATTATTCCTGTACAAAATGTTGTAATTCTAAAAATAAACACAAATTAACGCTAATTTGAAAGTCAGTGCTAGCCAGACAATAAATAAAACTTCAAAATCTTCTTAATATACTCTAATTAAGAAAATTAGTAATTTTTTTCTCTAACTTTTCCAGCACATACCTTTAAATATCACCAAGCACAATTTTGTTCCTTGAACAACATGTTAATCGAAAATTCTCATCTGCTATATAAACTTTTATTACTTATTCTTATTTGTAATCATCTAAATTACACAACTTGCTCGTATTTCAGAAATAATCCAGCTTCTGAAGAAAACTTATACTATAGTTAAGAGCAACAATCAATAAAAATTTGTATTTGTGTTTGAGGAATAAATAGTAGTAATTTTTTTGAAAAAAACCCATGAGAAATATTCAAATATGCTATAACAAAAATTTTAAAACGGTGAATTTAATGTTACACAAATCAAAAGCTTATTGAAGTTGCTGCATTCTTATTAATTCCCCATAAGGAAAAAAAGCAAATAAAAGTTATTAAAAACGTATTCTTACAAGAAAAATAATAAAATTTCTTTTATGCTCGAAATTTACTGTTGTAGACTTTAATTTTAAAATTATTATAAATATTCAATTTTTAGTTCAGTAATTTTTTAATCAAATTTATTACTAAATGGCACATAATTCATTACAGATTCAAAATTTAGTTAAATTATTCATTGAACTGGTATTTGAATTCTTAAAATATCGAATAATATTTTATTATTAGGAACGCAGGAATTATTTCGATAATCAAAACGAATTGAATGAAAAATTGCTTCCGAAATTCCATGTTCCGGAAGCGATTTCCAACACATAAAAACAATGTAAAATAAAAATAAATGCGGTATAAAATTATCGCACAGATCCCTGCCATTAAATTACATGCCAACCATGGGAGTGTTCGTTTTCCATAACATATATTCTTATATTATATCAAAATATTCTTTTTATATTAACCTAACATTATGGTTGAAAATATGTTTATAAAGTTGATTTGTATAAAATATTCAAGCCAAATCCAGACGGTCAATATACCAACAGACAGACAAAGTATTGACCGTCCGTCGGTTTGTACTTCATAAGCATGTAAACGTGAACATTTAAATACGCAATTACTTAATTATAAGTAATTTCTTATTCGGTTTTTAAATATAGTTCTATGACCGATATTGCTTTCAGTCAATCGAAAATTCACATTTGACTTTTGGCGTTTGTAAAGGGGAAACGTGTTTGCACTTCGTTTCGTCCTTTTAATTACTAAAGATCACGATCTAATGAGCTCATTAATGTACTCTTCTGTTAGTCTATAGGAAGTAGTTAATAATAAACAAATATATTTATTATTATATGCATTAGAAAGTTTCTATGAGGCAATTTTAGCTGCTTATATAAGCGTTTTTATTTGCATAATATAAAGAAAGTGTTTAAATAAAAAAATGAATTTTTAAGGCATAGCCCTTTATTTTTAAAATACTGAAGTTTTCTTACGATATATCCTTATGTTTGAGTTTGAAATTCAATAACATCAGTTAAGATTGAGTTGTGAAATATTTCATTTTATGTTTTATTTATTTCAAAACTAATGCATACATCCTATATATAATTAAAATAATTTCGAATGTAATGATTACTAGCCAAATTTTTGGCATCAACTTATTCGAGTTCTTGATTTTAAAGTTCCTTAATAAACTTTAAAAAATTAGATAATATATGGGGATTTTTGCAGAATTATTAAGTTAATCGAATGATAATAAATAAATAAAGTTAAAAATACATTTTGTTGTCAAAGTACAAAATATTTAGTATTAAAATAGTACAAAATTAAAATATACGATTTTAAAAATTATTTTTAAGAAACACTTAAAATGACGTATCTAAAATTATGCACTGGGAGCTTCAAGAGAATTATCCAGATCAAATAAAAGTTCAAAATATATGGATCGCATTCCTTAATAAAGCGACATAACAAAGAATTTAAAATACATTTTTCTAAAACAAAAGAAAATGTGCACTAATAATAAAAATAAAAATAAGTAATTAGCTTCTTTTAAGCAATACAAAATCCTTATTAGTATAAATTTCAAAATTTATCAGAAATAATTAGAGCTTGATTGAAACATTTAAAATGTGGGAAAAAAATTAGAAAGAATTAATATTTAAAAAAATTTATTATCCAATTTTCAATAAGAAAGACAAAATGGTTTTAAAATTTTATTAATCAAAAAGGTTATACAAGACTCATTTTTTTCTCTTAGCTCCATCTTTTTGTTCTGGTTGTCCCATATCAATTGTACCAAAAAGAATAGGATAGACGAGTTGATTTCCTTTGTCCCAGGTATAAATCTTACGGTGTTTCGGATTGTAAGCGATCATGCTGTTGTTTCGGAAAGGGTTCACGAACGGTATATTGGCATCCAGAACTTTATTCTGGTACAGGTCGAAAGCAAATCTGATATGAGTAGAAGAATCAGTCACTGAATCTACGGCATACAACACTCCGCAAACGATGAACATTTCTCCGACCTTCCGGTGCGGCAAGGTCAAATTCCATATGTATTCCGTGGTCACAGTGTATGGGTTTAACTTCCGCACCATCGTATTGTTGGTTACTCTTGATGAGTAAACAACCCAAATACCATTTTCATCAGCCATAATATCCATGTAACCCAAATCCGTTGAATACAAATATGCCTGACCAGGTGTCGCTGCATCCTTAATTTGTTCAATGGAATCTCTGACAGGGTTAAGTTCAGTTCGAACGACGATCTGACGATTCTTCTGGTGATAGTAAAAAGAGCCATTGTAAATTAGATGGCCAGTCCCCGAAAAAGTCGCATCTATGTCATGTCGACGGCTGTAATTGTCATTGCGAAAATCTTCCCTGTTTCTGTATTCGTATAAATGATCATTGTCCGATGCATATATGGCATAGTATTTGTTGTTGTCGCTATTTGGATAGGCATCTTGGAACCAAGCACCAATTTCTTCTTTGGATGAACGTTGGAAAACAGGTTTCCCCAATTGGTGAATCATGCAATCTAGGAAAATAAAATAGCTTTATTTGTTATTTGAAAAATAATATAACGTACTTTAATTGGTTATCAAAGAATAAAACTTTGAAAACATTATATTTCATCAAAAGCGTTATAGTATTTCATAGATACTTAATATGTAACATATTAATTGTATTGTACAAAATTTTCTCATAAAAATATCAAATATGTAATTAGCGAATATGCTGTTTGTGTTTCCTATGGCACTTGCCATGGACAAGCTCCCTGAGGTAGTCAGTGATTCAAGCCTAATCAGCGTCTCTTGTTTTGCAGTAGCGCCAACTAGGGCCAAGAGTGCAACTTTTGCTACTCACTCATCACATTCGCTAACACAGCCCCTTTATACAGGGGGGAGCGAATTCAAACACCTTACATAAAGAGCACAGAAGAACAACCATGTCCAAAATGGAACTCGAACGATGTACGCCCAGATCATGGGGAAGACGCTCCACTCCTATGCAAGGACTCCGACAATTAGTGAATATTGATAAGCGCAATATGCTTAATAATAGGTGATTTCGATTGCAAACTGCAATTGTTTATCAAACTATGAATATATCTATTAATGTTATTTTAATTGGAGTCATGATATAATTATATTTTGTGCACATTAAAGTGATTTAAAAAGGGAATATTTTTCATTTAGAATTTTCAAATAATATAAATCGAAAATAACTAACATTTAGAGTTTTGTCTTAACTACACAGGTTTCATAGTCAAAGAATGAAAATTCGAAAAAGAAATAAGGACATAAATAAAAACATGACATAATTTTTTTTTTGAAATCAGTATAAAGATGCATTTCAAAAGATATGTATATATATAAAATAAATATTCCAGTTTAATAATCTTGGTAAACATGTCCTTTAATAATATTCTATATAATATTTCGGGTTGTACATAAAACTATTTTATAGCAGTATTATTATATGATGTGAAAAATTAATCTGATGTATTTTTAGATTTAATGCTGAATGCATTTTGTTCATTGCTCCAGTACAGAAGAATTTCCTAAAGAAGAAAACAATTAAACGCTAATCAACTATATTCCATAATAGATTTTTTTTTAAAAAATCTGTCACTTACTGTCTTTCCTTGGAGGTGGATGCTTCAATTCCAAAATTGAAATATTGGCTGCATCGGTAATTGCCACACTCATGACTCTTGAAACATCTAAAGTTCCTGTGAAAAATATGCATATTTATTTATTTAAAGACATCATTATCATAAAGTATCCACATAAACCTCTAATATATAATTTATATACATTATAATACATTATTTACTATAATATTTTGCTCAATATCATTGAATCATAGTCTATTGAAAAGCTTAATCTTAAATATGATGCGATAAAAATAAATAATATAAAATAAATAGATAAATGACATATGAAGTTAGAAAATAAATTGAAAGCAATCTTAAACATTTAAAATCTCAGTACATAAATTGTGGAATTACACATTTTTTAATGAATTTGCTTCAATCAAAATAGGATATAACTGATGAATAAAAGTTAGTTAAGTAGATTAATGTCCTACCTCTTTTTTGGGGAGAAAAACGCTATAATTTGAATCATGTTCAAAAGATAAGGATGATACATGAGGTGATCTATCCATATTTCTTGAAGGTGCAGAACAAGGAGGCATTGCAATTTGATCTATTTAAGGTTCTCTAACTTCTTATTTATGATGCTGTTTAGTTAAATAATATATAACCTATATAACTCTCGAGAAACTAGCATTCTTATATAAACTATATAACTTTCGAAAAATTAGCACGAGAAAAGAGAGAGAAAGTGTTTAACGAAAGAGTGTATAGCAATCTATTATCATGTGACTGACTCATCATCCCGCCCGAAGGCACTCGGGTAAAAATTACTGAATGAACGGACCTTTCACAACATCAACGTTGGCGGAATCTATAGTTGAGTCCTAAAGGCCACGATACAACCATTCCATAAGGAAGTTCCTCCCGTCATTGTTAAATGGAGCCAGATCCCTAATTTTTCTCGTTCTCTCCAAGTTTGCGAAATCCGTTATCCAGGAAAAGGAACCATAAACACGATTACACTCATAATAAATAATGAACAATATTTATAATGAACATACTTTCGTCGTGCAAATGTTTTAATATTTTACTTATTTTAATCATAATACATCCTTAAACCTTCTTTGGTATTTTATTTTATTCTTAAATTAGAATTTCATATGTAAACGTACACTGGTTAACAAAAGTAAGGAAGGCATTTCCCAAATATCTCGAAAAATACCTAATAAAAATAAATGCGATTTGGGATGGATATAACTTATAGTATGACAATAATATGGACAAAAATTAAGCAGTCCAATATGGACTGAGCTTCTTGGTGAAAGATGGCAATAATAGTGACTCTTGTACGGTATGTGGCAGCCTCTAATATGGTGTGCGGTCACCTCTGATAGATAAACAGCAGGCACAACGAATAGGCATGCTGTTAAAACGAGAGTTAAGACGTGCTTGTGGAAGACCCTCCCACTCTTTCACCAGAGCAGTTTTTAACTCCGGAAGGGTTCTGGGTGGGGGTTGTCGTATAGCAATAGCCCTTCCAACAGCATCCCGAGCATGTTCAAATGGGTTAAGGTCAGGAGATTTGACTAGCCTTCGATGTATATCTTAGATTATCAGATACTCCTCAACCAGAACAACCCTATATGGTCGGGCATTGTCGTTTAGGGTTGCATATAGGACGTCGTTTAGACGCATATAGGATCTCCTACCTGCATCTCTGCGCATTCTTTGAACCAGTGTCAAAGACATGGAGTGGTATGTATAATCCCAGCTTAAACAATCAGTCCTTCACCAGTATAATGGTCCCTTTCCATGATAATACTGGGATGGTATAGGGTCCCAGGCTCCCTTCATATGGTTATTCGCCTAGAATCAGGCTGTAGACTGAATCTGAACTTATCTATAAATAGAACATTAGCTCATTGGAGCTGTATCCAGTGCTGGTGCTGTCTGAACTATTGTATAAGCTCTCTTTTGAGGAAAAAATTGAGAGGGATGCACACAATCTTCTGTTAACAAGCCTCCTGACAACTGTCTTCCTTGAAACTAATGTTCTTGTACCAGCAGCAAGGTCTGAAGACAGTTCTGTCGCTTTGATTTCCTCTGGTGCTTAGCTGTAATTAAAAAATATTGGTCTTCATTGGGCGCTGTTGCTCTCGGATGAGTTTTCCCTGGTCTTTTGAACACTGTCTCACTGTTTTAAAATTAACTCCACAAATTCGAAACAACGCTTGGAGTTACATCCAATTCCCTAGCAACCTGAGCTTGGGACTGCCTTGCCACAAGTTTTCCCTCAATTATCCACCTCATACCTTCGTCTAAACGAGGATGTTTACTCATTTCACTGCAAAATCAACAAAAAACAACAAGATCATTCAAGAAAAACAATACAAATCTCAACTGTGTTGTAGAGTGGAATGAGTTGAGCAGCTGGCTGCAGACTTTTATACCTTCTGCTGGCTTAGCAATGCCCACAAAAAAACGTTAACTCATGTCAGCGGCACCAGCGACATAATGCCATTATATAGCGACCAACTGTCCACGTCCTATATGATATTTTCAGAGAAATGTGTGAAAACGCCTTCCCACTCTTAATTTTGCCCACCAACCTATGTTTACCTTTCATTCTTTACAAAAGATATTTGCAATTCTTCATATTTTCTGTCAAATTGCATATAGTCTTGCCCTTTCAAGATTCTTTTACAGAGGACCTGAGCCTCCCCCCAATTTATATTTGCTGTCAGTTTTATATATAATAATATTTTGGTGGTTTTTATTGATTTGTAAATGATTTCTTTAATATATTTTTTTCTTTTTATTTCTTGTTTATAAAGTTCACCTTGATAGGAACCCTATGATCTCTAGAAATGTTGTTCTTGTTTCTAATGACATTTGCCATGGTCAAGCGCCCTGAAACAGTCAATCATTTTAAGTCGAGATTACATCGCTTGTTTTAAGTACGACCAACTAGAACCAAGCGCACGTCTTAGCTACTCGCGCATCAGATTCGCTTGTACAGCCCCTTTTTACAGGCACATTCCCACATCTCCCATCAAGAACAAATGCAAAACAATCATGTCCGAACGGGATTCGAAACAGGATGCCCAGGTCATGGGGTAGATGCGCTACCTCTGTGCTACCTCTCTCTACCAGTACGTACGGGCTACCTCTATCTACCAGTACGTCGACGCTCAGGAAATAGAATAATGGTATGCTTCTAAGAAGTTAAAACTTTATCATGATGAATGAATGAATGCTACATTCATTATGAATGCTATAAATCTTCTATGAAACTTTCCTTAACCTATATCATTCAATAATTTTTAAAATTCAGACATTCTATACAATAGAAAGCGAGTTGGATTTCATTTCTTTAAAAATGCAGATAATAGATATGCTGAAATAATAGTTACTTTTCGGTACTTTCCAGCAAAAAAAATATTCTTATCGGAATTAGTAAAGAAGAAATCTACAGCAATACCTGTTAAATAATTTTTCTTCAATGTTGAATTATTAAAAAAATTACACTATCAAAATTTTTTGAATGAACCATCATTTATATCTTCAAACAACCTTCATTTTGTTCAGAACGGAATTCTTAAACTTTAAAAAAAAACATAGTTCTTGGTTTATCCTTTATGTATTTAAAAACATTCCGTTCTGTCTCAAGCAGTTGCATTCCCCCCCTATAAGTTATTCCCTTATTCATCGTACGCTATGTGTTCGAAAACTTTCTTTCTGTTTTATTGTATAAGTAGTAGAAGATATAAAGATATTTCTAAAGAAAAGAAAAGAATATATACAATGTAATCTTTCTCTTGTGAACATTATTACAGTTGAAGTGTTGCTTAAGCTCAAAATACAAGCCAGACCAGCCCAAATTATGTTTAACTTCGACTCTAAATCCTCGAAACCTAAGATATTACATTGAATACAAAACTATTTTGTTTTTCAGATGTTTCAATAAATCCCCAAAGAAATATTACGAAACATTTATTCTTTTCTTTCGGTCCTAGACAGAAAAAGTTTAGTACAATAGCAATCCCCAAAAGTATTCTTGGACCCTCCTCAAAACTGTTCTGACCTGAATAGGCAGCTCTATAGAGCTGTAATGCCTATGTATTAAAATAGTTGCTTTCAAAATAAAAAAATAACATTTCGAAACTTTATACTTTAACTCAAATATATATGGAAAAAATTCAAAAATTCTGTACTCTTTGGTTAGGGATCTTTACCGAGAAAGTCTACTCTTTTTTACGATTTATATAAACACCGTTACATTGATCATAGCTTTTGGATTTATCGCAAACATCAGTTTTTAAAATTTTAGAAAAAAATTTCTTCTATACCTATAAGAATAACAAAAGGGTTACAATTGTAGAGAAGAAAGTTACAGAGGCAGGTAAATAAATCCCAGCAAAAGTACAAAACGAATAACAGTGGGGTTTTTTTTATAAATAAGGGTACATTATTTGAAATAATTCAGCAAGATGGAATATGAATAAATCCAAAAAAAAAGAATTTTCCACATTGATTTAATATATAAGCAAAATATTTAATACAATAGAAAAGAAACAGATTCCAATATATAAAATAAAATATCGAAGAATTATTATAGAAAAATGAAGAATGAAATAAAAAAAAAATATATGAAAGTATATACTTAGAATTTACAATTTAAATAAAATGGAGAAAAATAACGTCACTGTATTTATGAAAAGTCTCAAAGGTTATATAGATGTAAACAAACTAAAGAAAGATTGAGGTCAGGTTATATTGACGTCTGTCTTGCTTTGCATTATTAGTGAATGAATGCTTTTCCCCCGAGACCAATTTTAATGGAAAAGTCTTGGTATTCTAACTTTCCCCAAGTGAATAGAAGCAGATGAAGAGAACTTAGAAAGATATGAGAAAAGACACTGAGAATTTACTGCTTATATATTACGGAGGAAAATAATACCACTGTATTTGTGAAACAACGTAAAGGCCGCATTACTGTAAGCAAACCAAAGGAAGATTGAGGTCATGCGATATTACTGTCTAATATTTGTGCGCTCTTATTAGGGAATCTTTATCGAACAGATCGTAAAGATGGTTTGAAGTAGGAAGATTTATACCTTCATATGTTTTTTTTTCAATTTTAGAAACTTAAAACTATTTTTTTTTCTAGTTTAAAATATCCGTACATCAAACATATTTTATTAAATAAGACTAATAATATTAGAAACCTCACATAAATCTGGATTTCGTATTTTTTTTTCAAGAACACTTATTGATTTAGAAAGCAGAATATATAAATTATTCTTAAATCATTTAGAAATTTTTTTTCTCTTTGGCAGTATACAACTAATTATTTAGAAATAAGTTATTAAACGAATGCTTTTAGATTGAATATTATATTTAAATAAAATTATTTATTTAATCCATGTTGTAAAATTTATTTCTGAATTTAAAAAAAGTTTAAAGCAAAGTTGTATTTCACCAATCTACAGTATTCATTTTTAACCGACTTTATTTATTTTCAATCCCAGTAGAGTCTAAAGAACTCGCTCGTTCGTCCTAATTTGAAACAAATTTTTTCTTTACACTTTTAACATCAGATGATGAAAATGCTGCACTCATAATGGAAACTGTATGATAATCAACGAATTTATTCAGCTCTTAATCGAATCCTAAATGGATTCTTAAATCATTTTTTAATGAATTTTTAATTTGGGTCAATCCGTTTGCCATCGGGTATTAATTATCTTACTGAGCAACTTACGACGACGAATACGGACATCTCAGAAAAATGAATATTATAAAGATTCGACAATAATTATATTTTCGAAGATATTACTTACTAATATTTGATTGATATTAGTAAGTAATTGATAATATTAAATAGATATTACTTTCATATATATTACTAAGAAAGTAAATATTCTGTTATTTATTTCAGATGTAGAAAACTAAAAGAAAATTATTTAAAAAATCGGTAAGTTAATGCATATGAAAGGCAAAAAATAAAAGAAATGTTAATTTTAATTTAAGGTATAATTTAATAATTGTCTTTAAAGTTGTAAAGTTTTTCTATATAGTTTACATCTGATTAAAAAAATCACCTTTAAGCCTTAATACTTCTTGTTATAAATATCTCATATCATTCGATTTAAAATTACGATATAAAATGGAAAATTTATCGTTTTGATATAGTGTGGATGCCTGAATACCACAACTTTTGAACTTAGTATCCATTAAAATATTTCTAAAATAATAATATATGAAAAATATTATTAATTTTGAATATTATATTTTATATTGATAATATTTCAAATATTATCAATATAAAATGGAAAATTAGACGTTTTGATATAGATTCGAAATGTACGATATTTGTGGATGCCAGAAAATTACAACTTTTACACTTAGTATCCCTTAAATTACATCTAAAATATTAAAATATGGAAAATATTATCAATTTTGAATATTATATTTTATATTGATAATAATTCAAGTATTATTAATAAAAAGTGGAAAATTAATCGCTCTGGTGTAGATTCACGATATACAACACTTTGTGGTTGCCTGAATACCACAACTTTTAAACTTAGTATCCATTAAAATGCTTCTTAAATATGAAAAATATTATTAATTTTGAATATTATATTTTATATTGATAATATTTCAAATATTATTAATATAAAATGGCAAATGAATCGTTTTGATATAGATTCAAGATGTAAAATATTTGTGGATGCCTGAATACCACAACTTTTAAACTTAATATCCATTAAAATACTTCCGAAATATTAAAATACGAAAAATGTTATCAATTTTGTATTTTCTGTATCTTCTCACAGTTTCCATCATTTCATTCAATTATTTAACAAAAGAGGGGAGAAGCTTATTTTAAACAGAAAACTCCAATACTCCGAAATTCACTCTATTCTTGCAAGGCTCTACTTTTCTTATCCCTTCCGAAATTCGAACTTTTATAATTTACATCCCCATTGCTAAAGTTCCTTAAAGAAGCCTTAAACCCAGAGTTTGAAGTTTCCTCCAGGGCGAGAAAAATAAAACTTCTGCCCTCGGTGGAAACAATTTATATTGCGTGGATACTTTCTCTACCTAAGCAACCGCATCGCTTATTACTTATTCGCTTATTTTTCTCTTTGTATTTTGGCAACATGACGATGGTCTTGTTCTGGATAAACAGCTTACTAACATCAGTCAGGAGAAAGAACTCCCTTCTCTCCCCAACTGAGGTCCAAGTGGCCGGATTAAGCGTCAAGTAATTCGAGAAAAGCAAGAAAATCTCATTCTTCTTCATGTCTTAGGGCGGCCTTATTTCCTCTTTTGTTGGGGCAGATAGACTTTTGCTCTCGGTATTATTTAAGCATTAACGTCTGTCTTCATTTCCGGTCTTTTCCTGAGACACATGGAATGTTTTTGGCAAAGTCTTGCATCCAGGATAAACGAGGCTTTTCCTACACTAATAATTACTCTCGTCCTTGACATTTTTATTTTCTCTTTCTGTTAATTGTTTAGTTGAAGTGGTAATTTTTCTGGGTTTTAAATTTAAACTTTTTCAACTGCCGTGGATGGCACAGAATGTATTAATTCTAAATTGATTTACACATTTACTATATAACAAGTAATATAAAAAAGAATGTAAAGCAAATTTTTACTTAGGTTATCTAAGAAGAATTCCATTTTAATTACTTTTTTATCAAACAATTACAATTAATATAAATAATTTATCAAAAAATTATTTATTTTCGTAAGAATTGAACTTGCATTGTTCATTTTCACGTTAAAAATATTGAAATCTATGCATTTTACTGATT
This sequence comes from Argiope argentata, assembly GCA_026289955.1. Classification (NCBI taxonomy): domain Eukaryota; kingdom Metazoa; phylum Arthropoda; class Arachnida; order Araneae; family Araneidae; genus Argiope; species Argiope argentata. The sequence goes on along the minus strand of JAOUZG010019159.1, from coordinate 24,575,024 downwards.
GAGCTACTCCCTGTTGATTTCAATTTTCATTAAAAACTGCTAAACATCTATTTACTGCATTAAAATTAATTTAAATTAATTAAAGAATTAATATTTTAAAAAATTTATTAATATTTGAAAAGTATAAAGAGAGTGGGAACTAAAAGTAAAAGTAGGAATGAATTTTTGTTTGTTTATATTTTATGCGTTGCCGGGCATTTTGCTGTAAAACTTTGCCAAATAATTGCTTATACTTGCATGAAGATTATAGGTATAGTACAATTATTATATCTGACATATAAAAATGAATTATTATTTGTTCGTATTTTATGCGCTGCTGTACCGTTCATCTCATGGTGATAAAACTTTGCCAATTTATTGCTCTGAATTAGTTTGAAATTCCATTTATTGCTTTTAATTTGAACATAGAAAACACATGTTTTTTTCATTGTCAGTTGTATGTTGGATGTTTACAAATCAGGCACCCATGAAAATTATTTGTTTTTTGCAGAAGACGGAAAAACTAAAAACTGTTGCCTACTCTAAAGCATACTTGAGTAATATTAAAACAAATAGACTAATTACTATACTGTTCCTTTACATACCATTCAATTTTAATATAATATATTCATTGTCGAGAATGATGTCTATTGTTCATAATTAAACTATGTAGCTATTTCATATTTTAAAGTATGTTTCTGAAATTATATCTTCTACAACGCGCCATGCCTTAGATAGTTTTAAATAAATTTAATTGCAAGTTTTTACAAAATTTCTATTCATTCATCGTTCCTTCAATCGTTAGATTTCTTTTTGGGTAGCATGAACTTTTCTAGTGAATTGACTTGTTCATAATGTTTCAAATGCCATTAATATATTTCACCTGGAAAACTTAGAAATTAAAAAAAAAAAAACGTTGTTTGCTTAGCTAGGTGGGAATCGAACCTTTTTCTATTTTGAACGACAACCAAAATATAACATTTCAGACAATTTAACCACTATATAATTTTACAACTTCTGAAGCAAACAGTTGAATATGGTAACATAAAAATCAATGAACTGTTCACATGATGTTACCAATGTATTGCCTTTTATTTATTAAATCAGTTGTCAAACAAACACTGTACTATTTTTATATAAATAAAGGCTATTTCCGAAGATATGACAATATATGAGCTGCAGAAATGTAAATGTATTATTTATTAATGTCTCACTACTGACTAATAATGGATATTTATAAATATTTATCTTAGACAAATAGTCAATAGAAGTGGCTATCTATAGAATCTTGTCATGCATTCTAATGTATGCGAAGCAAGTCAAATGAGAATTGCCACTGAAACAGCCATGGATTGCATTCAAAGGGTGCATAAGATTTCACTCGCTAATGGCTATTTCGACCTCATTGGCTAATGTTTATAGATACTATCGTTGCAATTGGAGAAATTCAAATATAATATGTACTGACGTTTCAAGATCATTTGAATAGAATGTAGCATTGCATCAGGACATATCAATGAGCTAAATATATTCAGTTTTACCATGAAAAATCATTCTGTAACAAAAAGAAAACAATTGGTTTTGAATAATTTTAGTAAATCATAGCATTTGAATATTATTTTTGTTTACTTTTTAAGATATAACTATTTTATATAAAAAAATCTCAAATTTGAAGTATTCAATGGATACTTAAGTTATAAAGGTATACAAAACGTTTAAAATTTTTCTGATTATTCACAAATTAATCCAATTATAATATGATACAATCAAATACAATACAATATAATCAGTATATATAATATAATATACAAAATATAATACAATATAATCAAATTATAATATGATAATTAATCATATATAATATGATTAACGAATACGGAGTAGAAGTTTCTGTTATTCATATTGACCTTAATGAAATTCATTTTGAAATGAATTGTAAAATTCATCGCGGAATAAAGAGTTCCAAAACGAAATTAAGTAATTCTTTGTGAAATTATGGAAAAAATCCTCTTCTTTTTTAAAGCATAATAATAATTTTAATTTATGCATTTTTAATGTGATTATAAAATTTGTTTAAAGTATTAGAAATATTGTGTATTAAGTTAAGGAATAAGAAGAGAATTAAATTTTGAATTAAAAGAAACTAATGCTGCGTAACGTAAGATGTTTTTTTCATCATCTGATGTTGTAAAAATAAAGAAATTATTTCAAGATCACAATCATTTGCTTAAAACTATTCAGAACAAATAACAAAGTAATACATATTAGTATCCGAAATGAGCTATTAGGAGAAGTTCAAGTAAAATTATATAAAAATAATAAGAATTTTTTTTTACTTAGGTGTAAACTTCAGGCAAACATGTTTGTCTTTAGTCAAATATTTAAGCAAAAAGGTTTAAAAAATGTCAATCAAAAATCAGTTTTTTTAAATGATTAAATTATATCAAAGTAAATTATATTCTTATAACAACCAAAAAATATATTTCTATAAAGAAAAATTTATTCTGAGTATATAAAATGAAAAAGTTCTAGAAAAATAAAGATTATAAATTTCAAAGTACCATAAACGCCACTTAATGTGATCTCGGTTATTGTCGTCATTTTATATTACTATACTATTTCTATATATTTATATTACTATGCCATTCATTTATATTACTTTTATGTATATTATTCAAATACACATACAAACATTGGTTTACCGATATTATTACATATTGTTTTCAATTTCGTAGATAATTTACATCAACATTTTATTTTTATCACATCGGCATTTCATTTTATTAGTAATTGCAAATTTTAAACCAAATCTATCAAAGAATCCATCTACTATTTGTAGGAGCATTCGCATTATTATACGAAAATAATACAAAAATACAAATTTAAGTGAATGAAAGGCCATATGTGATATCGTTATTAAAATTGCAGTTAAATATAACATTTTTATTTCACATACGCCATAAATAGACAAAAAGATTGATCTGTTTTTCCTGCTGTATTACGAAACTCAAGACGTTCCTACGTGAGACTTAAGGCCTTGTCCAAGGTTCAATTCTTTTTTTTTTTTTGTTAGGATGAAGACGAATAACTCAGGCTTTGGAGAATGCACGAGAAAGTTTCGAAGGAAATGATCACCAGTTTTTTTTTTAATTTGAGATTAAATTTCTTCTATAAACAGTGATTAATTATGAGTTCACAATAATGGCTTTTTCAGTGACAGAGAAGAGTATGTTTATAGAGTTCAAATTTCGAACAATAACAAATGATATTCACTTTTTAAAAAAATCTGTTTCCATTATGTTTCTTCTGTAGTACAAAAGGATTTTTACCCAATTAACTTATGGTTTTAGCATTTCTTATTAGCTGTTCAGTTTTTTAAATCATTCTTTAATATTTCCCTTTTTAAAATATATTGTAATACATGTTTTGTCAATCAATTATGGTTCTATATCTTCATTAATCTTTTACTAAGCCTTTTCATCGTTTTTTAAGTTCATTCTAAAATTATAATATTATTTAATTATTCCTACATTACAATCCTTTTCCTTATTACAGCATATTTTGTATTCCTTATTACGTACATTCATAAATTTTTAGATAAAATTAATTTAAACTTTTCCATGAAAGGTAACTTTAAAACGATCTCACATAAATTTTGTTCAAATATCTAGGAAATGTTATTTGTTTGTCTTATATGCTCTATTTATAATAACAAAATCTGTATTTACAAAACCCAAGGATTTTTGACAGCTCATGCAATCTTATAAATCGTTATTTACTTTGTAATGGAGTTTATGTAGATTTAGAAGAGGCATTAGAGAATCTTAAATCACATATAATATATTAAGTTGACTACAATCTGAAAGAACATCATATATTAACACATAATTAAACATCACCAAAAAGACCAGCGTGGTTATTGCAAGCCAAATATTTTGGACACATATATATTTCTTATCAGAAGAAGACACGTGCTAGTTCCTCGCGCACTATTTTTCACTTTCATAAATATCCTCAAATTCTACATAATTAAAACAACTCAGCTCATTGCACGCAATCCAGTGGAGCAATTTCAAGAGTTTTGAAAGGGGTGTAAAAATGTCCACATATATCAAGAGGCTTAACTACACATAGAGAGCTTCCCCCTTGCATGCCACTGGTTATCACAAACTAGTCATGCATCCATCCATTCATCAAAGTTATTATCACTTCCGACCGCGGAGGCGGCATGACTAATAGCATGAATCCCCTCTAAAATAAATATTCTTTCGAAACTGACTGCCAGAACTTTAACACTAGAATTTTCCTTCCATAAAATTTCGCGAACAATCCCCCCTCTGCTCATTTCTCAAGCTTCAGGTGGAAACCTTTATCGGTTCGGAAGCTCTCTGTCGAGCCCCGAAAATTTGTATCACGGCGATGGCTACACGGAGAAGAAGTAGGAAATGAAGGGAAAAAATGTAATGCAGACGAACTTTAAGTGTGGGAAATGCAAAGAGGCTCTTTTATGATTATGAGCGGAATGTTTCCGGGACCGTAGGTTTTAATTAAAGACTCGTTGTGACGTGGAGAGTAAGGAAGCACCGCGGTGCTGCTGATTTATGGTGCATTACTGGAGATTACCACCAAATGAATATTAATGATTCGTCTTCTTTTGTTAAAGCTCCATTTATGGATATTTTTAGAACATCGTCCTTGCACTTGGGAGAGATGGACGATCAATATTATTCACGAGGAACCAACAGTTCCCAAGAAGTCCCCAAAAGTGCATACGACAACGTTTAGGGTATCAATGGTTTTTTTGTTCGATTGTTTATCGCATTATCATCTGCCAAAAAAACCTTTTTGCCATTTGAGTTCCTTAAAATATCATTTGTTCTTGTTTTGATCGTACTCAAATAAAATCAAAAATGGTTGATGGTATGGTAGCCATGATCTAGAAAAACATTTCTTAACTTTTACATTTTACAATGACATATAAAATATATCGTAAGAATGTCAATCGAAGGCCAATGTGTTAAATATTATGAATGCACCGGATATTAAACCACCTATTGCACCGGATATTAAACCACCTATTTGCTAAATAGACTTTACCATAATATTATATTATACTATCTATAATATTCTTCCAGAATAATTAGAACATTATAATAATAGTAATATTTTAAGATTAATTTTAAAACTTTATTTTACAAAAAAGGAAAAAAAATTAAAAAAATGAACTTAAAAGTTTTTATACAAATTTTATTAGTTCAAAACAATATTCTGACATTATTTTTCAATTAACTGAAAGTTCAATTAACTGAAAACATCATTCTTTTTTGCAAAATTCATTAATTTTGTTAATTAATTTTATTTGTTTGTCAATTTGCTTTTTCCGGCATTCATTAACTTAAACACAAATTGACTTATTTATACGAAATTCCGCACTGATTTTGTGACTGCAGGTGTAGTTCTATATTAAAATTTGATTTTAATTGGTCTTAAATAAATGCGCGTAGTATTTCATTTGCCATCCATTATCAAGAAATTTCGTAAAGAATTTATTCCTGTTTATCCATTGTATAGTAATGTGAACACAAATTCGGTTGTAATTTTGAAATAGGAAAACATTTGGGTTTTAAGAAATTCATTTTATCATCATCAAATCCATTCCAAGAGCATTGGTCTTAAATAAATCAGTTTAATGATACATTGGTCTTAAATAAATCAGTTTAATGATGCATTGGTCTCAAATAAATAAGTTAATCGTCTGCCAATGTATTAAAAATTATGATTGAAACTGGATATTAAAGCACTTATTTGTTAATGATTATATACAAAATAGACTTTACCCTAATAGTATATTATATTACCTATAATATTATTCCAGAATAATTAGAACATTATACTGATAGTAATATTTTAAGAACATTTTTAAAATTTTATTTTATAAAGATGGAAAAAATTTTAAAAAAATGAATTAAAAAATTTTTATACACATTTGATTGGTTCAAAACAATATTCTCACATTCTTTTTATTGATTTGATAAGGATAGAAAATGCTTCAATGAAGCAACTCCGCACAAAATGCTTTAAGTTCAATTAACTGAAAATATTATTATTTTTTGCGAAATTTATTCATTTTGTTAATTTATTTTAATAACTAATTTTAACTACTTTAATACTTTTGTTAATTTTAATACTGACAAATTTAAATTAAATAAATCTCAGAAAGTAGTTAAAACTCCATCCATTATCAAGAAACTTCATAAAGAATTTGTTCCTGTTTATCGATTGTATAGTAATGTTAACCCAAATTCAGTTGTAATTTTGAAATAGGAAAACGTTTGGGCTCTAAGAAATTCATTTTATCATAATCAAATCCATTCCAAGAGTGTAAATATGTGAATGTCAAGAGATGAATGCATTTTTAATTCGATATAATTTATAATAATTTTTATCCTTTTTCAAATTGGCAACGGTAAACTAACGATAAGGTCTCGACTTCAGCATTGGTTTGATGAATCTTGTAGCCTGTTATACTATTCTACAGTTGAAAAGATAATTTTTTCTACTATCAAATTAGATAATACTTGTTGGAATGTAAAAAGTGTATTTAAGAATCCCAAAGAGAAACAAAAACTTTTTTCGTTAAATTTTTAAAATTCTTTTATATGTCTAATGATAATTCTAGCTAAACGTATCTATAAATACCAAATAACTTTTTTTGTTTATATTTCAAGAGCACTATTCGTAATCTATATAAATCTATACCTTTATTTTTTGTTATTTATGTGTTTGTACATAGCCTTTATTTGTATTTCTATTTTTTTGTGCTGTTCTATTTTTTAAATTCTGTCCTCGTCAATAATCCTTCGTTTATATTTTTATAATAATTTTCCCTAATTTTGAAATCACTAACAAACTATAAGTCTGTTAATATGGATTAGTATAAGTCTTCAGTTTCTCACCAATAGATAGCTTAATAATCCAAAGCCACTTCCCATTTGAATATTTTTCTTTTATTCAACACTAAAATCCTTTATCAAGTTTTAACCAATAAATGTCAGACTTCTAACAGTAGTCAAAGGAATGTCTAGAACAGAAGCATCTTTCATGTTAATTACACTGTTTAAATAAACATCGAGTTATAGTTGCATGGGAATGAAGTGGTGTTGTACATCGTATCCAGGAATAACTTTGTTCAATTAAAGTTATAAACTTTTAAGGAAAATATTAATAACAATTGATTTTATACAGTTTAATAGATGTATTAAGCATATAAACATAATATAAATTATTTTTCTTGGTCTTTATTATTATTAAAAAAATTTAAATTGTCAATACATATGTGAAAAGCAATAAACGAACCCGTTGTTGGGCACAGTGGCACAGGATCACACTTTGTAACACAAGGTTCGCAATCCATAGGCTCTAGTGCAGAAGGTGGAGGTTCTGAAAATGAAAAAAAAATCGCAATTAATTGTCTTATTCTAAAGGATTTAAGGATAAAATGAACATTCTAAATTCTTTATTTTAGAAAACTGAAAGTGTTTTCTTAAAATAATTAATGAAACAAATAATAAATGCAAAGTTATTAATGCACACTCACATGAAAATAATTAATATTCCTTCATAAATTTAAATTAAGAATCTGTAGAGAATCTTAGATATCATTCAACATAGCATAAGTAAATGTACGATTAAATACAAGTACCATGCAGTACAATATAAGTAGAAATTTATCAAGCTATTTTGATCTTACAAAATTTTTTTATGAATACTATTTTAAGTATTTTATATATATATTCGGTACTATTGATTAATTTTATGTTGAATTATATTATAAATGTGGAATGAAACATTTACAGCTTTATTTATTTAGTTCTCTTAGAAGAAATTAATCTGAAATTGATGCATCAATGTGCTGAAAATAAAGTGTCCTCAGACTATATAATCTCGTTTTTAAATATGGAAAATATCTAAATAAATAATTTAAAAGACATTCTTATTATGAATGACCTATCATTAAAATCAAAAGACAAATAAATTCAATAGATTACATATATTTTTCGTAGAAATCTGTTTTTCTGATCAATGTCATTTTTTTGAGACTCTTAAATAACATAACACAAGATAAAATATTAATCCATAGAAAACACTTTGTAATAACACAGAAGAAAAACTAGGTACAACAAGAATAATATAAATATAACATATTATAAATATTTTGGGTGCATATTAAATATCTATGCCAGAATTTAAATATTTATTGAGCTTTATTTTGTCACGATTTCAAAATATCCGGAAAATCTGGAAACGGTTTTTATTATTAACTTACCACTACTTCAGAATATTTTTTCTACTTTCCATTTCAGGCAGATAAGCAATGGCGACTTGTCAATTGTTGATTCGGAGCTTCAGCACCTGTTGCCAATATTTTTAAAACTAGTTTTTTTTTCGTTAGATTTATCGAATTTATGTATTGAAAGATCCGATAGCGCTCATGGGAAGATCATTGGCTTTCAGTAGAGTTTCAATCTACACATGTGACTACTTAAAAAAATTCTCTTTTTTTTAGATTGGGGAACTTTGTGTTATTGCTTTCAATTTTTTGTTTGTTTGTTTGTAAATTATAGTTTATTCTAATTTCCATCAGCAATGATTCATGCTTAATATTTCTATTTGTATTTTGAGAGCCTTTGAACTTATATTCAATATTTTTTTGAATATTTATAATAACAATAAATGCCCTTAGACAGCCCGTTTGTTTATTTTTTTTAATTTTCATTATTGTTTTGTATTAATTTATTTTATTTTTAATTCATACTTGATAACTGCTGTTTGTTATTAGCATCTTGTGATAATAACAAACTTTTACTACTTTTGAATTTTAAGGGTTATTTATCAAATATAAATTCCAACCAAGAGTTCTTTTCTTTTTGTTAAGTTTTTTTCTTCTTTTACTTTTTTTATCCCACATTAATCATTTGGTTTATATTTTTTTGTGCTGATTTTAATGGTCGTTGCATATTGCTTTCTTTTCTTTTACTTTGGGATATGTTCCACTGACTACTTTAAAACTGTTCTAGTTTTTTTCCAGTGTTTTTCAATTTTTATTAAAAAATTATTGATTCTTCAGATTAATTCTTCTTAATTAATGAGGTGAAACATTTTTCATTTTTTTGCGAACATGGATCTATTTTTTTCTCAATCATACTATTTTTTTGAAGTTGATACATTATTCAATTAGGATTGTAAAAATTTAATTGTGAATCCCCTTTTAATCAAAAATTTTATTAATAGTCCCTTATGTAGTTTCTATTAAGTGATCAACTTATGAAAGAGTCTTGTGCATTGTCGGTTGCTACTCTGTTATACTACTGAGATTTTCTCAAATGATTCATGACATAACTGAAATTTCATGAAGAATTGGAGAAGAATAAAAACAATAGAAAAAGCCTATTTCAAGAAATGAATAGGATGGATTCCATGACAACCAGAAATTATTTGAATGTAGTTAAGATAAGTTCAATTTTTTTAAGAATTTTTAATTTGGTAACTTATACATCCATTGTTCCAGTTCATTATGAGCTAAATCAAGACAACTTATAATGTAAATTACATTTTTAAATGTCCATTTGCTGATATTATCTTTTAGTTTTTAAAATTAATTTTAAAAAAATTTGGTAATAAATCATTTTATCACAAATTTAGATGAAATAAATTGAATATTAAAAACCTAATAAAGGTAAAAGAACTGATTTATTTCAAATCTATAACAAGATTGATTGAAAAAGGATGTTTTTGTAGGGGGGGGGGGCAGTTTTCGTTAATTTCTTTTTCAAAGATATAAGGATTCAAAAAAAAATATTTTCTTAGCCGCATTAAGGCTTTATTTAACCACATTACAATTATGTAAATTAAATGGAAAATAACATTATTAAATGTCCTCATCTAAAGAGACAGCTAAAAAACTTCATATTCTACACTACAAATTCTTTATAACAATGAAAAAGTGTTTATATAAATATATAAACACTACATTTACCAAAGATGTCTCTATTTTAGGTCGTGTGGGAAATTAATTAGATGTAGAAAACATTTAATCGTAAAATAACACCTTAATTAGAGATAAAAATGATTCAGCTGATAAATCAGCGCTAAGAAAGAAATTGTTTTATTTATAATAGCATTTGTGATGTATTTCATTTCTTATTTTTATTTTTTGACAATCAGATTTTCAGCATTTATTCTAACTTTGAAAAAGGCCTCATGTTTAACAAATTTAAAAGTTTCATTTTAAGCTTGTCTCCTAGGACCAAAAACTTACAAATTCAATAAAAAAATTTGAATAAAAGAGAAAATAATCCCTTCATTTAAATTTAATACTGTTTTTCCCACCAGTAGAAGTTTAAAAATTTTCCTGATATAAGACTTCTTTAGAAATCTAATCTACTTACACAAATTAAAAAAAGAATTATAATCTAATAACATTAATATCTTTTTATTATTTACATATGGTTCTGCAGTGTCTCTTTGGATGAAAAAATAAAGTCTTTAGGTGCTTCAAATAACACATAATTCAATTATTTACGAATAAAAAGGCATTAAACTTTCAAGAAAAGAATTCGTAAAAAATGCGTCCATTTTATATGGCATATTTTTTTCTTTCCTTTTCCGGTTAGTTCTGAGGCATTAGTAAGTAAATGGAAACTGGCATTCCCTGCTGTTGTTAAGAAATTTAATAATGTTATTTAATTAAGTGAGAAATGAAATATTCTTGCTGTCAACTCTCTTTTTATTGTGAAATGTTATTCATTGTTTGGTATTTTTATAAAAATATTTTCATTACCTAAAATAATTGCTTCATGGATTATCATTTCATGATATTATCCCCTCAAAAAAATAAAACTATCAATATATATAATAATAGAAACCAACAACAATTAAAATTATATAATATTGATTTCTTTTAGAAGAATTTTATTGATCATCTTGAATCATAACTTCACTGGAAGTATACTACAAAAACTTCGACATTCTATGTTAAAAATAACATTTTAATATAAAAATATTGGATTAAGCATAATATTTACTAAATATTAATATCACATAATCCTTCATTAGTGTGCAGAATTGTTAATGAAATATAATTTCAATATTACATTTTTAGAATTTTTTTTTCTTTTGATGCGAGAATCTTTATGAAGCTTATGACTATATTGCACCAAACATTTGTTAATTTTCCTCAGAATCATTTCCATGCAAGCACGAATAACAATACAAACCATTTCAGTTTCTAACAAATCTACAGAAATATTTTAAGAACAATTAGGTTCGTTGTTCCCTCTGCTAACGAGCACGGACCCTTACAAAACTTTAATTATGTATTTAGAATCTGTATCGCTCGAAGCAGCATTTGGAGAGTATATAGTTTGGTTTGAATGAAGACTAGGCAGAAATTTTTAGTCTTTGGAATTGTATCCAGACCACTAGAAATGCAGCGTCCAATAAGGAATCGAAAAGCGTATTGGACACTAGTCCAAAGATTAGTATCACTCCGTATGGTAAGTGATATTAGTATATATCGCATATCGTATCGTTTGCACTAATTTGCACTCACATATATCAAATTCCATCATTTGTTTGCACTAATTTTATTTTTACTTTCGCATAAGCGAAATATATAACAAGTAATATAAAAAAAACAATTTTTTTAAAAAATCAATTCCGACTTAGGTTAACAATGTTATTTTAGTTAATTTTTATTAAATAATTACAATTGATGCTGTTGCTCTAGCGTTTCTTTTTACAACAGAAGGAGGGGTGCAGTAATGTCTGAGGGTATGCAACTTTAAGAACCCGAAAGCAGATGTATTATTTCTGGCTCTTATACATCACAAACCCTTTTCACGGGGCGAACTTCATTCATTCGTTTGCAGATCGTAATTCAGATCTGGAACAGAGAACGATCACCTCTGCCCTAGTACTCCAAGTGGTATTACTCTCGACATGGAGGACTTTGTGACCACGACAGATTTAGTGTCCACCACACCCGCACGGAGAGTCTTCCGCTGGCGGGCTTGAACTTGTAGCCCAAGGGATTCAAATCCAACGTCTTATCAACCAGACTATCCCAGCCTAATTATTACAATTACTATAAATAAGGGATCAAAAAATTATACCATCATTGAATTATCAATGCCAATTGATCTGCCTCTGTGAACTAAAAAACACGATGACACAAAACTGGTCTCAAAACTGGTTTAAGCAAGACAGATAATATTAAGTATATATTCTAGCCAAATTTATAGAATTCTATCAACATTTTAATGAAATCATTAAGAGGAAATATGTCGGTTCGGTTGGTTATCTGAATGAAGAATAGAGCAGCAATTACAAAAAGGACAGAATTAAATGAATAAAAGTTTGACCTTAGATTTAAAATCTAAACTAGATATTATTACATTTGGAACCACGTCTGTCAAAGATTTGATTGTTTGTCGATTTGTGCTTTCAGAAATTGATTAATTCAAAAGCTTATTGACTTATTTATGCTAAATTCCATATTTGATTTTGTGATTACAGTTGTAGTTCTGTATTAAATTTTGATAGTCTTAAATAAATGCGCGTTATAATACATTGGTCTTTAATAAATAAGCTTAATGATACATTCGTCTTAAATAAATAAGTTTAATAATATATCGGCCTTAAATAGATAAATTTCACAATCATTGGTCTTAAATAAATACACTTAATAATACATTGATCTTAAATAAATAAGCTTAACAATACTTATGTTTTAAATATATAAGCTTAACAATACTTATGTTTTAAATATATAAGCTTAACAATACTTATGTTTTAAATATATAAGCTTAACAATACATCGAACTTAAATAAATAAGCGTAATAATACATGGGTCTTAAATATATAAGCGTAATAATACATGGGTCTTAAATATATAAGCATAATAATACATGGGTCTCAAATATATAAGCTCAACAACACATTGGTCTAAACTAAATAAATTTAAATGCGCTTTCAAAATACAAACTTGATTTTTTTAATACCTAAGTCAATGATAAAATGATACAAAAATCGGATAGAAATTCATATTCTAATAAGTATTTTTCAAATAAATATATGCCAGTGTAAGGTACTCTCATACCAATTCTGGTGATAATCGAAGAGTAATAAAATTATTTTTATCAGTTCCAATTTGAGTTGATAATTAAATAATTTTTACATTCAGCCGCACGGCAAAGGAATGACTCATTGCATGAATGAATTTTTACTCATCACTTAAGGAAAAAATCCCAGAAATCAATCAATTTGAAGTATCGGACTCTATACGAGAACATATCATTTATTAATAATTGAGAGCTCAATTTAAATACTTTTATATACTTAAAGTCATAGTTAAGAGTAGTACTAAGCTGGTAATGATAATGCACATGTAATACCTTTTGAATAAACATTTTTAAATGATGACCTGTAGATAAGATTGTAAGTTCCTTACAGTCTCCTCCGGTGAGATTATAAGATAAGAAATAGACAAGAAAAATTTCCATTATCGAAACATCTGTTTCAAAATCACAGGTTGATTTATTGCGTTATAAAATCTTCAATCTACCATTCTTCTAGTTTCAATCAGACAGTGACGACTATTCACTAATTTAGCCTGTTAAGAGTTTCATCAACGACTAATAATTATAAATGAGCTATTTCTCCTTTAAATTAGCTTTAATATTTTTAGAAATTCATAGATTATTTAATATTATTATACATACTAATATCATTATACGTCAAACTCATTACACGTAATAAAATTAATACATTAATAATAGGTAATAGATTACTTATACGTATTAATTTATAAATTAGTAATATACCGGGTGTCC
>JAOUZG010019159.1:24540454-24560752 GCA_026289955.1 Argiope argentata | reverse complement strand
TAAATTTACAATAAAAAAGTTAATTATTAATTACGAAACATATTTAACATTAAGTAATGAATATCTGCATAATCTCGCACACCTTGTATCAGTGTTTCGTGAAAAGGACAGATGGTGGCCTTTAAAAATTAAAGAATCCTGACTGTATATTGTGAATTTAATGTGAATTTAAATCCAAACTGCAGTTAATTCCGAAATATGGGAAAACACATTTAACAATAACATATATTAAATTTTTTGAAAAAAATAATAACGCTTAAATATAGGGGGAAATCTATCTACTATTCCTCATCTATAATGTTTGTAAAAACTAGAAGTAAATAAATATTTATTTTCTGAGACTTACGTTGTCCATAAATTTCGAACGTTTCCACAGGTGGCTGTCTAGTAGGCGTATTTGGATCGATTTCTGAAATGAAGATAATATAATCATAGCTGATTTTGATAAAAAGAAATCAATTTATTCATCAAGCGTAATAATTTAGTGATCACGCTGAATCAACAAGTAAAAGCTCAGAAAGCAATTAATTAAAGCATTTCATATGAAGTTGTTGACTTTTATAGTGATAAAAATACAAAAAGTTTTAAAAACTCATTTATTAATTTAATTCAAATAATGATACATAATTAATTACATTAACGTGCTATATATTATTTGAAGAAAAAAATATTTGAAAGAATTAATAACTATATTTTGATAACTACATTTGGAGTTTTAAAAGCCTATAATAGAACTTGGTGAAAAGAAATTAATTAAGAACAAACTTATACTGCCTGAATTTTTGGTAGTAATTTAATTTTCATGTATATCAAATAAGAAAATTTAATTTTTCATTTTGGAATTTTTGAAAATCAATAAAAGTGAAATTTAAATTTGTATTTTTTTAATCGTTTGATTTTTATAGATTCAGTTTCAATGCAAAAAATGATATTCCTGATAATTTATTAATTTTTATAAGGCCTATTGGAAGAAAAGAAAAGCTTATCAGATATTTTATCATGATCTAAAAATATATATTCTATTATGTTATAGACATAGGAATGATGCTGATATTAGTAAAGTATAAAGAAGTATTTATTACCCTTGTTAATTTCATCAAACAATTAATTTCAGTACATATTACTTTTATCAGGTTTACTTTCATGAGTTATAATATTTATACTGATATAAATAAAGTAATATGTATTTATAAATAAAAAAATTAAAAATGTAATTTTTTTAAGGATATAGCGAGATTCTATAATGGGACTCACCTACATAAGGCAAATTTACATCGAGACAAAAAATTTCAATAATGATATAAGTATATATGTGGGAGTTTAATTAGGTTTATAATTTTATAAAAATGTCTCATTATAACTGATTTCTTATAAATTTAATACTCAAAACTGTATGAAATATATTAAGAAATTATTCTTTTAAATATAAAATAATTAAATGTGTCCAGTGTTCTGTAAAAAAGTATTGAAAGCGTATTTACCGAATACAGTGAAAACACCTTGAGTTTTTCCTTTGTCATTCTTGGAAACGCATCTATAAAGGCCGTAGTCCAAAGGCTCTACACGTGTAATATTGAGAACCATGTGCGTTCTGTACCCGTCGTCAATCTGGTCGATCTTGTACTTCCAGTTGTTCTCTAAATGACGGCTCTCACCGTGAATCCAAAAGTTCACTGCTGATGGGTGGGCTTCTACGAAGCATTCAAGTAAAGCATAGCTACCATTCACAGTGCCCACCATTTGATTACGAATCTTTATCAGAGGAGGAACTAACAAAAGAAATTTTGAAGAATAATAAAACATAAGTATAAAAACATTTATAACTTAAGTCATAAATAGTTAAATAATATAAGAAACAAATTAGAATATCATCCCATTTAGTAAAAAATATATAAAAGATGAATAACCTGTTGTTTTTTTGATAATTACAAAGAAATATAGTCACAAAGTGGAAACAATTATTAATAATTCCAGTAACTATTATATAGGTCATATATTCTAAAATTTCTTTCTATAATGATTATTTTTACTTTACAAATATTATTCCGTAAAAAGTTTTGTCTCAGTTTTCTTTTTTCTTTTGCATTTTATTTTTCAATTCCTACTATTATCCCACACTCTCCTTATATACATATATATATGTCTTATTCAAATTCTCTATTAATAAAATACGTTTTGTTAAAATCAAGTTCAAGTAAATTTTTTAAAACTTGTAGTTGATGTTTTTTTTCAAATATTAATTAATTAATTTTTAATAATTAATTAAAAATTAACTTTCTCGCCAAAACTTTTCCTCTCCCCAACGACAAATAAGTAACGAATTCAATTTGTTTTTTCCCCACACTTATGAGATTTGGCTTAACATATTTTGGGCTATTTTAAATGATTCTGTTTATTTTCATAATGTTTGATGAATTTAAAATTAAACATTGCCAATTAATCGATTTTTTTCCGATTCATACTTATTTACACAAGTACTTTCGAATTAAAATAGTACAGAATAATGAAAATTAGAAACTTCTAATCTGAATTGTGTTATCCCAACTGGTGTAGAAAATTCACGCATTTTGCGTTGTCATAATTGGCTTTTAATCCTCAATTAGTTTTGAAAGTTTATTGCTAGCATAGTTTTTTTATTAATTATTTATAGTATGTAATTGTTAGGGCGGCATAGCCTGGTTGTAGGGCATTGGATTCGCATCCCTTGGACTGAGAGTTCGAATCTACCAGCCGAAGACTCTCCGTGTGTGGTGGATGTTAAATCTGTCGGGGTCAGAATTTTCTCCATGTGGAGAGAAATACCACTGGATAACGGGGTCAGAGATTATCGTTCTTTGTTTCAGACCGCTCTTGTTCTTTGTTGCAGTCTGATCCGTAAAAAGGGTTTGTGACGTGTGTGAGCTAGAGGTCAGACTTCTGACCTTCAGTTGTCAGGGGTCCATATCCTTAAAACCCTCCTTCGATTTTAAGCGGAACACAAGAGCACCAACAGCAATTGTGAATATTTAATAAAAAGTATCTAAAATAAAAAATTTCCTCAATTTTTCCTAATAACCTAAGTAGGAATTGCTTTAATTTTTTTATATTACTTGTTTGAATTATTCAAAGATAATTTAAAATATCAAAAACATCCTGTGAAGTTATGAAACACAGTGTTACAGGGTTTCCTACATTGCAGGATGTATTCAGCTTCTAACTTTCATAGATTTGGATAGATCCCATCAAAACAATTATTTTGATATATGTTATGACGCTGGATATAGTGCCATAGTCTAATTAAATTGTGAAACAAGTGTCTTAAAAACTTCAAGAAATGTCTTTAAAAACTCTAATGAAATTCAATGTTTATTGAGAATTCTAAATACAACAGATTTTTGAAATGTCGGGATTTTGCACAAATACTAATGTGTCTAGAGTAGAAATTCGCAATTGCCTTCTGCAAAACAATTGTTCCAATTTCTTTGCCCTTGGTTTCAATCATCGCTCTCTCAAGTCATCTAATGTTGTTGTCTGTGTCTTTCAGATATCCTCATATAAAATTCTCGTGGATTAAGATTCGGTGAGTAAGGTGGCCATTCTATAACATTTCCTATTCTCATAGTAGAATTCAATCCCATAAGTCTATCTTGAAACTGCAGAAGAGATCAATGTTTATCTGAGTGCGGTGAGGTCTATCACCCTCTTACATAAACCAATAATCACTTATCTTGTTTATGCTATGCAAGAATGGGATGACACCATCATCAAACATTCTAAAATAAGTTTCGAAGGTGATATTTTCGATTAAAAAATGGACTAATAACTTCTCTATAGATAAAGAACATTAAACTGTAAGCCTAAGTGGGTGCATTGGCCGAACGATTGCTTGTCGAAGATTATTGGTGACCCAAAACCTCCAGGTTTATTTGTTAACATTTCCTTCAACATAGAAGGGGCTTTGTCACAGAACCAGGTCCGATTATTATCTTTTTCGCGAAATTCAACCTTATTATTCAACCTGTAAAATCAAACTGCCTTGAACCATCCAAATCGGTCAGTTTTGATTGATTTTAATTTTGTAAGGGAACAGAGCTGAACAGGAATTTGCATATTCATTTGCAGACGCGCTTTTCCTCTCATTGGTTACCATAATTCTTCATAGTCCCCTAGGGAAACTTCCGTGATGTGCAGTCGTAGTATGCATCGTAATTTGGAATACAAATTGTCGAAATCATAACTAATGTTCTTCATGTAATTAGGGAATGACACTACATCTGTGAATCCAACATATACAACAAAATACTCACCTTGACATGATTTTCAAAATATTAGAAATCATTATTTTATACACTGATCTTTTTCAATTTTCGAAAACATCAAAATAAAGGTAAAGAATCGTATAAAATGTATATTATCCTTGTAAAAATTTTGATTATAAATATACTTATATGAGAGTGACTTTTATACAAACACATGTAGTCATAAATGCAATGTAGACTTCTAGAGCTGTATCTATGAAAGCAAAGCAGCAGGTTGAGTTACAAATTGATTTTCCAGAAAATTCAGTTTTTTACTTTCTCATATCGCAAGTATAAATTATTGTAATCATCGAATACTTTCAACTTAAAATTTTGACGAATCTGCAAGTTTTAGATTTATATGAGTTCAAAAGCAAACATTCTTGGAAAATGAATGTCTGCTTGTGTCAAAGATAACTTAAAAACATTTTTTGCTATTTGAAAAACATTTCGGACACGATCTTAAATTGGAAATTTTAGAATCCTATCAAATTATGGACAATCTCGCTCAGAAGAATTCTACCTAACTGTTTCTATATAGCTTAACAGGATAGCTACAGAAGAAAGAGAATTAAATAGATAAAATTCTGTAAACAGACTTAACATCTTTGGTACAGACACCTGTAAAATTTGAGCTAAATCCAATTTTGTGATACATTTTAATTCACAACAGTACAAAAATATTTTAATTTAATAATAAGATTCTTTCTGCTGAATTATTTTTCTTTTAAATTTAGGATTAAAGCAAAAAATTGAAATGAAATATGCTATGCATATTTCAACGACCAAGCACCACATGCTCGTGCAAATTAAATTATATTTTTATTCATCGTAATTGCTTCATTGAATGAGTCACTTTAATATTGCAAACGATCCAAAAAAGTTTTTTTTAAAAATATCACATTTCCTATTTATTTCATTTCATATCATCACGTGCTCAAAATGACATTTTTCTAGGTTTTATTTGCTGTAGTCAATAATTTTTTTTTAATTCAGAACTTCTGTAAATGCCATGGCAAAGCGTTATGAAAAGCTGATTTTGAGATGCTCATGCAGATAATAAATTTCAATTTTTCGCCCACAGGCTGTTGTTGACACCACAAATCTCATTCCAAAATAACATCATGTTCTGACATGATAAAAATATTATAATAAATTCTAGGTAGACATATGAAAATGTAATTAATGTTTTCCATAATAAGCTAAACTTTGAAAAGCACATGCGAATCAACTGTAATAAATATATGTAATTAAGTCAATTTTGTTTTAACTCTCCTTTATTTTAAAATAAAATATATAAAAGAAAGCAAAAATTTGCTTAAATTTTAAAATCAGGGGACGTTAAATTTTACAGAATTTTTTAAATTCAGTGCATATTTTTCTAAAGATAAATAACACATTAACTTCACATCGCATTGTACTACAAATTTGAAACGATTTTATTTTTAATCACTAGATCCAAACTATGAGAAGAAAAAAAATAATTTCAGAGATACAGTAACAATTTAACCTTTTCTATCATAATTAAGAAAGGAGATGAAATATTATTCCTCACTCTTTTTAATTTATAAGTTCTATTATATTATATATATGTTCAATATTAAAACTAGCATATATGTATATTAATATGCCAATGCACAATAGGGCAATATAATTTCACAAGGCTTAAAGTCTATTGTTGTTGTTACTTATGGCACTTGCCATGGACAAGCCCAGCTGATACATTAGCAGATTTTAAGCCGAAGGTAAGCGTATCTTTTTTCAAGTAGCGCTAACTAAGGCCAAGAGTCGACTTTAGCTACACACTCATCACATTCGCCAACAAAGACTACTTTTTACAGGGCGTCACATTCATACACACCTCTCAGATAGTACACAGAACAACCATGTTTTAGCCAGGATTCGAACCCGGGACGCCCAGATCATAAGGAAGACGCGCTACATCTGTACCAGAAAGCCGGTAGGTTTAAAGTGTTGTGCCCATATTCCTTTCCGGAGCGCGTTCTTGGGTACCTATAGTCTTGAGTACCTGACCAATGGCGCTTGCGTTTATATTTGCCCATATATTATTATCCATAGACTTGCCAGCACATGACGGAAGTTCACATATAACAACTTAAAAACAATTAATATTTTTGTTCTTACAATAGGAAGTTTATCTGATTTCTGGCCAGATTCATATAGATTATATCTCTTTGTAACAAATTTAAACCTTCTTTCCACAGTAAATTGTCCTTTTACTTATTTCAAAAGCCATAAAATGTATAACAAAACTGTTGGTTATAAAGTGTAAAGCAACATTAAACAAATATATATATGAATAAATATTATCTTTTCAAGAATATTTAAAATTTAAGTCTTCTTTGTTAAATCATTCCTAATAGTTACTGCTACATATTTTAAATGACTCATCAATAAAAAAATATGTGTTAATTTGTTGAGTGATAAGAAGACAGAATAATTTATCATAAAGTATAAATTAAAATATATAATTTATCATAAAGAAAAAAAAGAAAAAATATATATCAAAGGAATAAATATTTATCTTTCATATGATAAGTTATAATTAGATTAATGATATGCAAACAAATATCTGAGATTCTTCAAGAATGTGTTCCATTAAATTTCTGTTATATTATTTTATTTTTATCCCTGAGCTTGATATTTCTAACATTTTATTTTTAACTCCCTAAAATAAAAGTATATATAATTTATTGATAAGTTACATTTAAACATCAACATACTCACAAGTGACTTCAAGTTTGATTTTCTTGAACGCTGGTGGCGGAACTCCATTTGATGCTACACATATGTAGACGCCCATCTGATCTCTGCTGACTTGTTGTATCTCTAAATGGCTTGAATTAACAGCAGATTCTAAAAGACAATTATAATATGCATATATTCAGGGAATGTTAAATAAATTAACTATTAATAATAAAAGTGACTATATTTAAGCTGTTAATAAGCAGACTTTTATATTTGACAATTTATGTAATTGAGTATTATGGACTATTTATTTATAATATGAAATTATCTCCATTTATTATAGTTTAAAAATATTCTTCATATATAGAAATATTCTTCTATATAAGTAGAAAAATCAGCACCGGGATAGTAGCTCTCAATGTATTACTTATGTATTATTTATTTTCAAAATTTTTCTGTTTCATAGTCACTTTAGTTAGAAAATATAGCAGGTTTTATAGCTTTCAGAAATCTTTTATGCTTTAAAATGTGTGGAAATATATTAAAAAATTATTAGAACGGAATATGAAGCCAATTTTAAATATTTACCATGAAAACATGTTAAATAAATAATCAACTAATTCCCCCTTTGGCAATCCTATGTTCCACCAAAAGATTCAAATATAATATTTTAACTTTTCAAATTTCCTATACCAAATGGTAAGTACTACTCAAGTATTCTAAAAATATTAAAACTTAATGATAACTGATATAATCTTTTATCTTAAGTTAAAATGTTAGCATTAAATTATAACTGATATAATCTTTAATCTTAAGTAAAAATATTAGCATTGAATTATAACTGATATAATCATTAATCCTAAGTAAAAATATTAGCACTAAATTATGATTGATATAATCTTTAATCCCAAGTAAAAATGATAGCACTAAGTTATGACTGATATAATCTTTAATCCCAAGTAAATATATTAGCACTAAATTATAACTGATATAATCATTAATTCTAAATAAATATATTAGCACTAAATTATAACTGTTATAATCTTTAATCTAAAGTAAAAATATTAACACTAAATTATGAATGATATAATCTTTAATATTAAGTAAAAATATTAGTACTAAATTAGGATAGATATAATCATTAACAATTCATATCATCCTTTACACAGGAAACTATTATTTATTAGAATTATAAATGAAGTAAGAACTAACATGTTCATATTTCCATGAAATATATAATAAAACTATGCAAAATTTAATCTTCGTCGAAGAATAGGAATTATGTGACGTGTTTGAATATGAAGAGCATGAATGAAATACGAAACAATATGAATTATATTTTGCAAATAATGGTGACGATAAGGTCATTAAAAATCAGTTTCTTAAACAAGCATCATAAACGGAAATGAAAGCTCTTCATAAGTATTTTAAAAATAAAATACGAACTTGATTCAACGAAAAATTGTTTACTAACGAGCAACCTTCAAACTCTGATGAAATAAAAGCCTCCGTTATTTATTAATTTGAAAGCGTAACGCGCTAACCGATGTAATCACGCGGAAAATGAACCGAACTAGGGAACTAGATTGTATTGATTGAGCAGTGTAGTGTAATTAAACCTCGATTCTTTATGGACTCGAATGCACTCGTTTTCTTTACTCCAAGAAACATGCAACAGCGTGTGAACTTTCACGAATTTCATCACAGTTCGTATTTTGCGAATCTCTTGTTCGAGACACTAAAGACAAGAGAAACAATAGGCGAATGATCTTCAAAATCAGCAATACATCTGAAAGCAAGGGATTCCCAACTAAGACCAACAAATTAATTAACTTATGGATTCTCACGGAAGTAATTCTCATTTGAATAACAGCAGAAATGACGTTGTGCCTTATTTCTATTTCTTTTTATACTTCCCGTTTAACTTGGCTTATTACATATTACGACAGAGGGAACTTTTGAATTAAAACTTCACTCATTTCTTTATGTGATAGAACACATCACACAGTTTTATTCTTAATTTAAATATTCTATTTCAATATTTTATTAACTTAAATTTCAATCCATCGATTACAGTATACTAAATCTTCAACTCATATGAATTACACTTCTTGTGTACAGCCGACCACCCCCACTACCCCTGAACGTAGCAGTTTCAGCAGGATTTGCGGTAGCCGACTAAATGACATATGAATTACACTATCTCTTGGAGAACTTGTAATAATAAAAGGGAATTTAAAACTCCATAATGCTTATAATAATGAAATATGAAATAATATATTTAGGAATAAAGAACATGAAGTCTTAAAATAAAGCATTAATTTAATATTTCGACTCTTATGGGGTTTAGCAATAAACTGAGGGCGTATATAAATTCAACTGTAAAAAATTCATTACGGCAATCAGCATATTAAAAAGAATTTTTCTGCTTTATATAAAATAGGATAGTAATTTAGATTTCACGAAAATAGGACTTCTGAAACATTTTTTTTTCATCCTTCCGAAGGGCACCTAGAAATGAGGATCAGAGTAATCCTGTATGGTGGTTGGAACTCGCCACCCAGGAGGTTACACAAAAAGGTGGAGGTCAGGCCCCTCCCATCGATGATGGGACGTACTTCTTTAGGCAAATGTTGTGATGTTGCCAGTGGTACCTCAGGACACAACCACAGTTCTCGTTAGCGTTGCTGTTACAGCGGTTCGTCCATTTAGTACTTATTATCAATGTGTCTTCGGACGGTTCGGAGAGTCAGTGATGACAGCATTTTTAATTACCCCATGGGGTCAGTGAAAGCATCTCATAACTGAGGATGAGAAGCTTCCAGCATGGTGGTTGGTTCTCGCCAGCCTTGTGGTACTCGAAAAAGTGGAAGTCTGGATCCTTCCATCGATGAAGAGTTGTGTTTACTTGGGGTAAATTTGTACCATGCTAGAGATCTAACTCCTACTATCCATGGCGAGATGTGTTTACTTGGGGTAAGTTTGTACCGTGCTAGAGATCTAACTCCTACTATCCATGACGAGATGTGTTTACTTGGGTAAGTTTTTACCACGCTAGAGATCTAACTCCTACTATCCATGACGAGTTGTGTTTACTTGGGGCAAGTTTTTACCATGCTAGAGATCTAACTCCTACTATCCATGACGAGATGTGTTTACTTGGGGTAAGTTTGTACCATGCTGGAGATCTAACTCCTACTATCCTTGACGAGATGTGTTTCCTTAGGGAAGACTTGTTTTGTGGCCTGTAACGACCCTCAACCACAGTTCCTGAAAGTGCAGTTATTTTGGCGGTCCGATAATCCAAGTTTTTCCGCTTGTCTCAGAGGAGGAGTCATTTTGTGATTAACATTTTATTCAGTAAATAAATACGTTTCTGATAAATTTAAAAAAATGTTCTACAGTTGATTTTAAGTATTGTCTAATTGATTTTTGATAGATCTGATTTACTGGTTTGCTGAAATATTTATTTAATGCAACTTTTTTTCCTAATTTCAATGCAATTTATTATTTATGCTTACAGACAATCATGATTAATCATAAACATTCAATCAAAAGTGAATTTAAAGTGTTTTTGTTTTTTTTTAATTCATTTATTAGAAGTCTTTTGATTCCATGCATTGCGCACTCGATTTTTTCGCTCTGTCTTCTCAAAATGAAATTCTTCCTCCACCTGCGCTACCATAAGATAAAAATTAAAGAATCTTGAATATTTCGATGAATAATTGGCACTCAATGGCATATTTGCGTTGTTAACAGTATGAAACTTTGAAAAAAGTAGTGTTTTTTTTTTTTTTTTTTTTTTTTGCTTTTTTTATTACGGACGAAAAAAATATTCAATTAAAATTTTTAAAGTACTGGTCTGAAACCGGCAATGGGAAAATATTCTTAACAATCTCGGAAGGCTAATTTTTACTATCCTTGTTGTACTTCTTTCCCTTTTATTTTAAATAACAAGAATAGGCTTGCGTGATTACAGATTATAATATAAACATTTCCTTCCTCGCGTGCCATTTTAATCTAAGTTTATTTTGAACCATTTAACACAAAATAACGCGTGCTAAAATGCATATTTTTCCAAATTAAACACAAAGCGGACAACTCAAATATCTGCATTCCATCTTAATTATTACATATCAGAATAAAAATTGAATAACAAATTCATGATCAATGAATAAATCATCAAATAAAATAAAACGATTTCAAAAGCAAAGATTAATCTATTTAACTGACTGCTGTATATGTCCCAAATGAACGCTTTTGTATTTAGTCTCAAGTGAATTACAAAGCATCCTTTTTAAAGTTAGTTCTAACGTCAGAGCGATACATTGAATAAAGCTAATGATATTCTTTCATTCCGTTTCTGCATGCGAATAAAGGGAAATCACATGAGTATATAGATAATGTCTCTAGCTCTAAAGAGTTAGCCCTAACATCAGAGGAATAAATTGATTAAAATTAATCACACTCTTTTTAATTAATTTTATCATTGAGAATATGATTTCTGCATAAGAATTAAAAATAATCACAAGAGTATATGCCAGAAAATTCAATCCTTCTTATTCGTTTATCCAATAAAAATATTTGAACAGCGTTTTTTCATTTTATTCTAAATCATAATTAACACCCATTGTGTAAAAACTAATAGTTACAAGTATGCAAATTTTATTAATATAGTTACGTTTTTTTAGCTTAGCGAGTTCGAATTGAGTGGACTTTACTTGAGGACAGCACAAACAAATTTATTCACACCTATTTACAGGATAACTTGAGAAAGTAAAACTTCAGATAAACACAATCTAGTAGTCAACAGTCACTAACAGCGTAAATACAAGCCTTAGGCTTAATAAACACAGACTGCAAAACAGATATGTATAGCACAGAAAACATTAAATCACAGCGAGCTCAATAGCAGGAAACGTAAACACAGCTCATCAATAACAAGCGAAAAAAGTAATCAACTCGTTCAACGAGTCGCTATTCTTCCGAGAGGAACTGCCGAAACTGCGACAACCCGTCCCTTATGTAGCCGAGCGAGTGAGCACCCAAAAGAACGCGAAGTTTCATGAACGTACCAGCGACTACCAGGCTATTCTTTTCACCAAATTTTCGGCTGTCGCGAAGCTCTTCGTGAGCCGTCGCCAACGCCTTCTCCTTCAGTACGCTTTCACGGTGCTTGCCCACTTGTAACAATATAATTATGAATAACTAGTCCAAGTTTAGAACTATGTCAGGCTTCAAAATGAAAGGAAATTTTCTAAACTGACTTCATCTGCTAAAAGGCGTTTTTAAAATGAAGGAAATGCGTTTATAGATTTAAAGAATGTAATTTAACAGTGCACTAGCAGTTAATTTACAAAAAGATAACAAGATAAAATTGCTTAACAACATCTTTGAATTAAATACTAAAATGATATAAAAATTCGGGAAATAAAAACGAATAGCAATTTAAATTAAATTGTAAAATTCATAATTCAGTATGTCTTAAAGTTGAAAAATATTTTTTTAATGAAATGATCTTCACTTATTTTATGATTTTATGCTTTATAATTGTAATGTTGATTCATTCAAATTAATAGATTAGGTGTTTGTACAAGGACAAGAAATGATGGCTTATCTTAATATGCATTATCAAATTAAAAACTCGTGTAAAAATGTCAAACAACAAATAGGATGTTTCATAAGCAGTGCAGCACATGAAAGTGGGGGAGGGGCTTCTTTCAGGTAGTTTTGCTAAACTGAAATCAAATCAAGTGCGAAGAAGGGCTAATTTCTATTTTCGTTGTGTTATTTTTAGTATTTAGATTTATTTCCTCTCACAGGCTATGTGGCAGTAATAATTAATTAGTATTAATAATTAATAACAACACTAATAATTAATTGATAATAGTAATAATTAATTAACAGGAAGATATAATAATCTTCAAATAGGATTTTAGAAGAATAAAAATTAATATTATTAGTTATTCTTGAAAAATTATTAATGTCAATATAGATCTCACAGTCCTAATCTGCTGTCTATAATATTAAATTTTCCGTTAAAAAGATCGCTTGATTTCATAATAATGGCAAAATATACAACATGAAAAAAGTAAATCACCTTGGGATAAAAGTGTCTTGCTTAGAGAAAATCGTTGCATTTATTTCAATAAAATTCCATTATATATTTAGTACTATATATCAAGGATTTTTAGAAATGTATTATCTCATTCTGTCTCTATTAGACATATACCACAACATGTTATCGAAACAAAAAAAATATTTCTATTTCTTAATTCTTTTACCTAATATTTTGAAATCCATGGTATTTTTTCCCTTTCGTATTTAAGTGTTGATTTCCCTTAAAAAAGCAACTTTTTTAAACATTTTTTTTAATTATAAAACAAATAAAACTCTCTTTTTTATTCCTTTCAAATACTTATTTCTGTCCCTATTTTAAAGTACCTCAGATAACTTAGAATTTTGTAATATATATAAATCTGTTTTAAGGTAAAAAAAACTGCGAAATGGAACTTAGATAAATAACATCATTAAAAAATTGTTATTTATGATATCCAGATCCTTCTGTGATTTATTTTTCTTTCTTTTCCCAATAAACGTAACGTAACAGAATAATGTTTAACTAGAATTCCATAAATTCAATAAATATCAACCATACAATTTTTCTAATACATTTAAGTAGGGGAATTAGGTTCTCAATGGAATTACCACAATATGTTAAAAAATGTTTTGGCAGGTTTTAACATTTTTTTTCTCAATTTAACTTTTTATAGAAATTATAATTGACTTTACTAAATTTCCTTTATTTAAATTTGCATTCTATTAATAAAACGCTTACTTTAAATCGATATCATATGTGTAAATTCGAATTAAAAATACAATAGCATTGGAGTTCAGTTTAGTTGTAACTGTTACACTTATTGTTATTTTAATCATTTATATAATTTTACGGTTTTGCTAGAATTTATAAAAAGTAAATGCAAATGTATTTTAATTATTATACGTGCCTTTAAACACAATTGTTTTTAAATACCTTTTTTTTATCAGCGTCTGTTTTTAGTTAATTTCAAGATTGCATAGAATAAAAAAAGAAGTTGAAAATAATATTTATTCTAAACGTAAAAGGCAGAATTTCCAAGCAACTTTTTTTTTATTTCTTTATAATTTGAACTTTTAAATTTATTCGTAGCATGAAACATAGGAGAAAAAATTCTCACAAGAAAGATTCTGTAAAATTAATAGAACAATATTTTTAAAAAAGCATTCGAAATTCTTTAGTCAAAAACTTCTTTTAAAATGTGTCATCTTACTGAGTCATAAAGGCCTAGTTTTATTTATAAATATTTTTATAAGAACATTTTAATTTAATTTTTTATAAATGTTTTTCTTTTAAATATTTTATGAATGATCTTAATGCTACCTTGAATAATAATCTACAGTTACCTACATAGTAGACTACACTTTCAAAAGAATTCAGTGCAATTATGAGAATTTAATTAATTTTTTCTATCATTTTTTTAAAATTTTCTTTTATTAAAGAATTATGTATCGTTATGATATTAAAAAATGACATACTTTAGTTTTGCTATCCTCGGTTTAATTAATAAAATAAAATGATCCGAAATTCTTTCAAATTTTCATGGAAAAAAGAAATAAAAGATTGTAGTCATAAAAGATTGTTTAAAATTTTAAAAGAAAACATAAATGTGTGATCTACAGTATCACAATTTAATAAATTGATTAATGTATTTAGACCATGTTATATTTCTTTAATAAATATTACAATGATATTATCCAATATCGATATATATATAGTTAGGAATTTAATCCTCAAAAGCAACTAATAAAGAGCAACTAAAGCAACTAAAATATATATAGCATGTTTAGCAAAGTTGAAATAAAATTCTATTATATGTTATAATAGCATTATACTTGAGTAAAGGAAAGATATTAAAATTATATTAAAAATGTTTGGGGATTTAAAAGGCTTGAACCAGTTTGCAAATATTATTTCTACATACAAAAAAAATAATTTTTCAAGGGACAAATCGTATGTTTAAAAATATTAATAAAAATTATTTTTAAGAAAATGCCTGTTCGCTTTTAAAATATCTGTAGATTATGTATAAAACATTTGATCACTTAATGAAGAATCAAATAGGTGAGAGCGTATATAAAATTAGATAGAAAAATCCATCATATTTATTGTCGATGAACGATTTGAAGCAATACATCTTAAGCATTGAATTTTACTGGCACAAGGGCCACACCTTGTTAAGCCTCTAAGCATTGATCATTTTGCAATAATGCATCTGAAACGTTGCTTAACATTGATAAAGATTTTACAGTAATACATTTTTAACGTTTCTTAGTGTCAAGAAATGTCTTGCAGTAATACATCTCGTCAGTGACCTAGAGTAGGGGTAGCGCGTTTTCTCAGTGGTATGGATGTCCTGAAGTCAATTCCCGATGTAGACTTGGTTGTTCTTCTGTAGAAACAAGTGACGAAGAAGGATGGTATTGGAGAGTTGCATGGAATACCCTTTCACGTGTCAATATTTACTCCATAGTAAACCATATTCCCAATCACAAAGACCTCTTCAAGACCTCACTATAACTGAGACCAGAATGCCACTTGGTAAAATCAGTTGAAATCATAACTTCAAAAGAGCTCCAAAGTAACTCAAGAATGTAGATATCATGAATGAAATCAAAACCTCGGGCTTTAGAAGGATGTTACAGATTTCTGCTTCTACAGTGATTGTTTATATGCTTATACAGATGTTTACAATGCAGTTTTCCTTTTCAATTAGTAATCTAATTTCCTAGTAAATTCAACCCGTAGTCACCATTTGTTTAAGTAATCTTGGCCCCTTCGTCCGGTTATTACTTCGGCAAAAAATTGAATAGATTCGTGTAGGATTTGACACCGATGGGATTCTCTCTGGAGATCCCTGGATGGTGTATCGTCTCTTTCTTTCTTTTAACAATTTTTTTCTTCTTCCAACCATCTTGTGCTCATCCAATCAGGGCCTGACTAAGGCAAGGGTGTACAGGGCAGTTGTCCCGGTCCCCCACATAAATGCCCCCCCCAGATCGAAAAAAAATATTTTTTACGTTTCCTTCTTTAATTAATGTTCTTTATTACCAAAGTAGTGAAGTGGTGGGGGTCCCAAAGAACTTTTCCCTCTGGCCCCAACTTACCTAAGTTGGGCCCTGCTTCTAACTGGTTAGATAACTTAGCGTTATAGATACCGAGGGCACATAATGGCGTTATGTTATGTGCTCTATCTGTGAGGTATGTGAATGTGCTCCCCTATAAAAAGGGTTTGTGCAATCGAATGTGATGAATGAAGTAACATGTCGTACCCTTGACCCTAGTTGGCGCTACTTAAAAAACAAGAGATGATCACTCGACTTAAATCTCTAACAGAACTGTCAACGAGCTTATTAAAGTACCATCATTAACAATAACAACAACAACCTGATATTCACATGAACATGATGTACATGTAAAACATAAGCTCAACGCATTGGCAGCAAAAGAAAGTATTTTCAGTTTGTTTTGAAACTATTTTTTAATGGTGAAGTGAGCTTCAAATCATTTAGACCCTTTCATGCCATTGCTTCATAATAAATATAATAGTGCCTTCTAATAAAGTGGCATTTTAGGTTTTCGGATAAATCTGTGTACTTCAGTTCCAACTGGTAATCATTTATCCAAAACCACGATTGAACATTACAAGGTTTTGCAGCATCAACATGGAAAAATAGTATTTCTGAAAAGCAGCGTTCACATCAAATCCCTTTCGAAATGCATTGTGCTCTGTTGTGACAGTAAATCAGTTATACAATTTGCCGAAATCAAGAACAATTCATGTCTATGAATCTGACATAGCTAGTATAGGGCAAGACCACATTGTTAGTAGCAAGTTGCATCAACGATTGCTATAAGCATTATCCATCCGATTTGCCAAGTTCGCCCATTTTTTCGCACTTTAACGGAAATTTAAAATTTTCCCTATTATTATTTATTTATTTATCTATGTCGGATGGTATTTATGTTTAATATGTTAGATGCTGGAGATATTTGTGTGTGTGTGCTTTCCAAGGAAATTTATTTCTGAAACAGTGCAATGAGATTCTTATCATTTTGGCAGAAAAATTAAAGAGATTTAATGAGATATTTTTCTTCCGAAATTACTATGGAACATTGTAATTATTTTCTGATATGCAGAAGGTCTTCTAAATGCCCATAAATATCATAATCACAAACTGCCTTCATAATATCCAATAATATTAAGTAGATGTACATAAATATCCTAATAGGATTCTCTTTTTCCTATTAATCTCTTATTTGCATACGTAGTGTAGAGATAAATTTCTTTATTTGAAAATCAAATCTTTTTGGTATAATCTTTTGACAGTTTATTTTACAGCAAGCTTATTTAATAAATCTTAAGCACCAAAGAGCCATTTCCTGTAGTTAGCTTTTAATGCATTTCTGAGTTGGAGAAATTCAATACCATATTTCTGCATAGTAGAGGAATGATTCATAATATGGCCAAGCTTTGATCATAAGATAAAATGACATTTCTATTATTTCGTATTTATAGATGGCATTTTTTCGATGATGTGGGAAAATTTTTCATGTCCATTCTTTTAACCCTTTATTTACTGTCGGTCCTTAAAGTACCATTTAAATCTGGACTATATCTTTGTAATTTGACTATTTTTTTGCCGATGGTATTCTAAAGAATACGGAGAATGTAAACCAAATTCCAAAAAGTTAACACAAGATAAAAATAGCAATGAAAAATATTTAATTAATAATTAAATTAATTGAGATATTTCTTTTAATTAAATTTTTCTCTTCTCTTTAAATTAAAATAGTTTGGGATTATTATGAAAGGAAACGTAACTACATGTACAAAAATAAAGTTAAGAAATTGATAGCAACATAATCCAGTAAATGAAGGGTTAAACATGTACATATAAGTATACAGGATGTCCATAAATGTATATCCCAACTTTGAAGGCCCTCAAATTAAGAAAAATTAAAGTACAACCTCATGAGTGTAGTAAACGAAAATAAAAACTTGGAAATTTAAATTCAATACATTAATAAGGTGCAATAATATCTTTCCGTGAGTAGATCTTTGATTTTTTTCAGAAATACGAAGAATGAATGTGGCGCAATGAATTTCCCCACATTTTTTTCAGCAAACATGGGGAAATGGCTTAAAAGGCTTCAGATAGACGTGGCCTAAATTTGTCAATATATTTAGTTGATGGGCGTGCATACAATTGCAGTTGATGTAGATACTGGGAAAAATGATTATCGTCATTTATGCATATCTGCAAACTTTCAAAGCTCTCTTCAGATAATTTGGGATATTAAGCACTTATAAATGTTCTGAATTTAAAATTTAAATTGTGATTTTCAATGAAAAAAACTGTACTTTGTTTTGTTTCTTAAAATATCCTATCAAAATGGGATAATGCATTTATGAATACGCCAAAATGATAAGAAAAGCATGCATGAAAGAAAATTATTTTGTTGTTAGTTGTAACACAAATGATGGACATATCATTTAAATTCATTGAGAGCCTAATCATTTTATTTTATATCGTGTGTAGAATTACTCTTACCAATGAATGGATGTGCCTCCTACGGGGGAGGTTGCACCATGACGATAGCCATTACTGCTCAAATGTAGCTCTCACCAACTCTGCCGCCTATCCAGTTATTTGATTTTTTTTGTCATTGTGCTTTTAAGAATAGCCGGTATAGAAGCTTATGATTACTCATATGTATAATAATTCAAATTGTAAGACTGAATATTGATATAAACTCTTTTATAGCATTATTTTTCTATTTTTATAAAACATTCGTTTTAACACAAAATTTAAATATTATAAGGTACAATAATAAAATGCCTTAAACTTAAAAATTAAAATTTTAGTTCCTGCGTATGCTAAGCTCTAATCTCTACCATTTGATTATATTTCTTCTAAAAACCAACATAACTAACTTAAAATGTTTTTAAATACATTTTTAAGTTTCAATTAAAATATCGTTCAGAATTCTTGATGAAAATTTTATTACCCTTGAAAGGTTAAAGATTAATGTTTACCAACAACTAATGATACGAAATTTAGTCTAAGCCCGTAACCACTGAAATAAGAAACGATTGTTGAAAGTAACAATAATATAATATCAAAGGGAATTTTATTCAATATAATATTAATTAGGTTAAATATACAATGCATTCTCTATCTTACAATGCATACTTTACAATCAATATAATTTTAATTAGGTTAAATAAGTTCAATACATTCTCTACTTTACAATGCTATCATAGAATAAGAGAAGAATGAAAGATATATGTTCCTAAAATGCATGCTTGAAAATATCGCCACATTTATTTTTTCACACTCTGCAGTTTCAAAAAAAGTATTCTTTCAGTGAATTTTAGAAGCTTTCACATATTTGATACTTTGAGAGCAATATAAGTTTCTATAATGCTTCCTTTAAAATCCTAAAATGGACTTTTGTTTCGATTCAAACCTGAAATTCTTTGGTGTTTATGAATATCGGTAACCCTGGCAAAGATTTTTGGAAAAGAAATTTATATCTGGAATTCACAAAAGCAGTATCGATACTTTTTTTAAAGTTTTCGTATACTTGAAAATTTATTTTTATTCTTTCAAAAATGTCTGTTTTCAATGCCTGTATTATTTATGGTGTCACATGCAAAATATGTTGCTATCGAGTGTTCGAAAATAAGTTTTTCTGACATTTTGATAAAAATATATTCATTTTTTTCGAAACCCTTAAGTATTTTATTTTCAACTAGTGCCAGTAATACTTTTATTTTACTGGCACTAGTTGAAATTGGCACTAGTTTTATACAACAAAGAATGTGCCAGTAATACTTTTATTTTAAGAAACTTTGGTAAAACAGGAACTTTTGCTTTCTTCTGATACACAATATTTTTTTACTGCTTTTATTTTTTTTCACAAGAACATCCACTGATACTGATGTGACGTTATAGATCGAATAAAATAAAAGGGGGAATTAAATAAAAAGTAATAGGGAATTAAATAAAAAGTAAGAGTACTTAAGATAAAGTATACAACAAAGATTTAGGGAAACACGAATTCATGAGTCCTATATAAATAAAAACTATCAGTAAAACAACTAAAATGAAATGCAAATACCGAAGCAAATAGTTCGGAAAAATACTGCTATATTGTTTTCCTGTTTAGTACTGAAATCCATTTAGATTATTTAAAGCCCTATGGAAT
>JAOUZG010019159.1:24506055-24522415 GCA_026289955.1 Argiope argentata | reverse complement strand
TCCTATATTTCTGATAATCATCGATTCTAAATCGTAAGAAAAAGATAAATGTGTTTCTTTATTGCAGCAAACATCCAAATTATACAAAATAATGCACTAAAAATATAATTTTGTTTCATCCATTTGTTTATATATATTCTCATTCTAAATATTCTATTCATTCTTTTTATGAAAGTTTGCTTCTTTTCAACTAAAAGTGGAAAGGCAGAGAGTATTTCTATAAATGATATTTTTCGAACAATTTATAGAAATACTATTCCATAGTATTGCAAAAAGTACATCAGGATTGGTTGGAATAGATACATATATTTGTGGCTTGTGTCGGTTTTAGAAACGCTAAGAGTATTTTCTTGGGTTATCTTATGTCTCTTTTATTGACAAGTAACCATAAACTATTATTTCCACCCATCCAGAAACACACGGAAGAATCGTCTATGCTGAAACAATATAATTGAGAATCAAGGTCAACTAAAAACCATCAATGTTCACAAATAACCTCTCCTTTCGCGTTATCCGAATTGTGTAACTAACCTCCACACCATTTCTTTACTCATCATAATGGCGAGAATTCTCATCGTTATATCTGAAGCGATGCCTTAGTGGGAATCATTGAAAAGTAAATAGTTTTTATTTCAAAAAGTATTAAAATTAATATGTAAATGCCGACTATTTTATTTCTGAGGATTCATCATTCTTAACTTTCATTATGTATATTAAAGATTTAGCTAATTTGCAGCCAAAATTAAATATTCTAATATTTTAATTATCTTGTGTATTATCAATGCCCTATTTATAGCATCGTGTTATCAATATTCGTAATGCGTTATTAAAACAGAATTGGTATAAGAATTGGCGTGTGTTGCTAAATAAAACATACTAGGGCAGAAGAGCATAATAACATTAGAAGATATTAATGCAATAGAGCTAAATAAAGAAAATATCATAAGAAACTCCAAGATATGCTTATAAATGCTAAATAAAAAACGGAGTTTCAAATAGCATAAAACGCTAAAATTACGATATTCCAATTATATTATTAATACACCTGCGATATCAATAAAAAATTAATACTATTTCATCAGTATTTTAAATAATGATAAGATATATTTTTATTGAGTGATTGAAATAGATCTTTGATATAGAGTGAATGACAGAGATCTTTTATAAAGAATGAATTCAATGTCACATGTCATATGTTTTTTTTTTTTTTTTTTTGAAATTTTAGCCACTTGTGTTCGATACGGGTGTTCTACAGCAAGAGCACTTTTGCATGAATAATACTCTGTTTATCAATTATGGAAGACCATTTTATGGTGAATTACGTGTATTTTAAGATTTGATTTGATGTCACAGACACATAAGTAGATAATTGCTTCTGGAATTTATACATTAAGAAGAAAACTGTTGGAAAAATAATGGCATATATGATAGGATTTTCATATAAAGTGAATGAAATATATCTTTCTGATTGAGTGAATACCAGAGATATTTCATAAAAAATGAATTCCAGGCCACATTTTTTTTTTGAAATTTTAGCCACTTGTGTTCGATACGGGTGTTCTACAGCAAGAGCACTTTTGCATGAATAATACTCTGTTTATCAAATACGGAAGGCCCTTTCATGGTGAATTACGTGAATTTTAAGATTTGATTTGATGTCAAAGACACATAAGTAGATAATTGCTTCTGGAATTTATACATTAGGAAGGAAACTGTTGGAAAAATAGCAGTTGGAAAGCCGACCCAAATCTATAAAACCGGAAAACTGCCTTTATAAGAAAAAATACTTATTTACACTTACGAAGAAAATCTAAAATACGAAAAATAAATGTACAGATCTTTTTCCTACACAAGCTTTGCGAGAAACTCTATACAGTTCTTCATTATCTTCACTTTTTTTTTATCAAAAAGTACCCGAAACAAATTCCGGGGAAAATACCGAAAAGAACTTTCCTAATGATAGCGGTAAAGCAAAGAAAAGGGTTCAGTTTGTACCACATTTAGTTTTAAAATTGAAAGCGAAAGAAAGATAAGCTAGACAGTTTCTTATATGTGAGGGAAAAAGACACCTTTTTTTCAACCCAATTGATTCCCCCCCCCAAAGCCTCGATGGTGACGAAAGCACACGTTCTCCGATTTGTATCGCATCGTTTGCCAGCAGTCGTTTAAGAAATCGGACCAGTCGATCAGCGATTCCCATCGCGAGAGTCACGTTCCCGATTTCCGGAAGCCCGGATCGAAATTTAATTTCCGGTTCCTTCCGAGGACTCCTTTATGAGTCTTCTTTGTCCGGCGATAAAAAGGCCGGGAAAACCTTTACCGAGACTAGCCAAAACATTCCGACTGTCGACTTTTGTGCAAGAGACGACTTTGCTAATCAATTTTTGTTTTTTTCTTATTCAACATTCCCGTTTATGGGGGACCGTATAGACTTCTGTTAATGTTGCTACTCTGTTGGGAACTTGGCTAATGAACTTAGCATGCAACTACTTTGTTACCTGAAGTTTCTTTTTTTTTCTTTCTAGGTAAACTAAGTTAAGGTAGGTTGGTTTGTCATTAAAGGTTTATAGAGATTATTTAGATTGGTCTCTTTAGTAGCCAAATTATGGCTCAATAAAGAAATAAAAATATAAAAACTGTAGAATAAATCTAGTTCGATAATATTAAATATCTAATATATACATCTTGCTTACAAGTAAAAATCTGTTTTTTTATTGAAAGATTACTATTTCTTAACGGATAAAATCAGCTATTCCTTCAGTAATTTACAAATCACCATTTCTTTATAGCTAATTTTTAGTAATTTCTAATTCGTCTTATATTAATTATTCAGTCAGATTAATTCAACATTATATTTATTTATACGAAAATCAATTCAGGATAAAATGATTTTTAAAAACTTCTAAAAGAGGACAGAGTATTCATAAAATGCAGTTTAGGAAACTGTCATAGAACAGAAAACTGTTCAGAAAAATAAATTCATATTAAGTTAGTTACTTTAATAAATTATATGAAATAATTATTGTGAAAATCATATCAGTTCAATGCATTTATCTGTATGATTATAATCTCAATGAATATTTATCTGCATGATTACAATCTCAATCATTTTTTTTAATTCCCAATATTGCGGTTTTGTCCCAAGTAGTAAGAAAATTGTAATTTGTCATTACCATGGGCATTACTTCTATGTTTAAAATATTCTGCATAAACTACATTAAAAAATTTGAACACTGTGCTTCATGGATTTTAAAACAAGGAAGAAAGTCCTATAATATTTGTAGAATTATCTGATATAGTCTTAATGAGCGACATGATTACTGATATAAGAAATAAGATATTTTCTATTAAATCTGTGAAAGAAAACAATTTAAATACCATCACATTATATAAAAAAGCGCTTTTGTAAAGCAATTTTGTTTCTATAAGAAGTTGAAATAACCGGATAGAAAGTTTTTCTATCAGAAAAAAAAATTATTGGCTTATTTAAATTATTTCTTGCTGCATGTGAAATAATATAAAGTTTTTGACCAAGGATTTCTCATATGTCTCTAGGATTTTTTATTATTGTTATATTTCAAGCGCTCCGCTAATGGATTCATGAATATTATAAGTAAGTCATTAAGATTTGAAACAATCTTGTCATTATCAGAATACGCATGCGCCGATATATCAAGAATCGGGTAAAGAGTGAACATTCATGCAAATTTGAATTTTTTTGTTGATGATAAGTCTCAAAATTTGACAACATCTTTAACACATTCTAATAACCGTAAAATCAGAAAATTAATACCCCATAAACGATAAACCCTCATTTTTCTATCGATTCATTTTGAGGCTTCGAGGTATACGATTATTTTAAATAAATTGAATCAATAAATCATAAATTTTAATTACAAATAAAGATTAAAATAAAATCTGCTATCATATTTCAGTGCATCATGCTAGAACATAATTTCTTGAACGGGCAAGCACCACCTACTCGTGCAAGTTGAATTATGTTTTTATTCATTTTAGTTGTTTCATTGAATGAGTTACTTTTAGTATTGCCAACGATCCAAAAAAAATTGTCTCGTATTTATCGTTTAAAAAAACATCAAATTTTCTGCTTATTTCATTTTATGTGATCCCTTGCTCAAAATGAAATTTTTCTTGGTTTTATTTGCGGTAATTAACTTATTTCTTTTAAAATCAGAGCTTTTGTAAATGCGTTGGCTAAGCGTTATTAAAAGCTGACATTTTGAGATGCTCACGCAGATTATAATTTTTTTTGTTGTTGGCGCCAAAAGCCTCATCACAAACGCAACATTATGCTCTGACATGATAAAAACTTTATTTTTCATAATATCAATATCATAATTCTTGAACTAATAAATCTATAACTAATTTCTATGTGTTATCAATGTTATTATCCTCCTATCTTTATTTTCACCTTAAATCAAATAAGTTTGAAAAAAATCTATAAGAATAATAGAATTAAATTAATTTATTCACATTTCTATTAAAATAATGCAATGAAATAAATAATATTTAATTTTCAAAAATTATAATAATATACTTTAGTATTACTTTCATTATTTTAATAAAATGAAAAAACATGAGTTATCAAATTTTACAGGCACTATTTACATCCTTTTGGATAAACCTGCAGTCAAACCGAATTGCTTACTTAAGTTTATTGTTTTCTAAAACATATCTTTGCCCACTTCATATAGCACACAGTTAAGAACTAATTCCTATTTGAATTTCCTACGATTCGTAGAGACGAAATAAATCAATCAAATATAAATCCATTTTGCATTATAGAGCGAAATACAATTTCCCACTATTCACCATAATTTGGGAACACAGAATAACAATAACTTATCGAATGAGAGATATGGAGTGAACTATTACACTTTAGCGCCACTTGCTACATGAATAAATCTCTTTCAGGAAGGTGACTCGTATATAGAATTATCGATAATGGAGAGGGCGATAAAGCAATGATGATAAACGAAGGATTATTCAATTGGACATTCGCAAGCAATTATTTCCAAATAACCAGTAAAGTGGCGTTCGAAATATTTCCCTCCATAATTAGTTATTTTACTAAAGTGATTACGTCACATTAGAAGAAATCAGATGTACGCAGAATTAATAAGGGAATTAGGTATTCATTTTAAAATTATAACACCTTAGCACTACTTTTTTAATTTCTTAGTAATTTCAGTTTATTTTTTTAATATTTTAGAGGTAAATGTTACGAATACTTAGATTATTAACTGGCATTCTGCATAAGGTTAGCGCGTCTTCCCTGTGATCTGTTCTTCCCGTATTCGAGTTCCTGTTCGAGAATGGTTGTTATGTTGCTGTTGCTACTAATGACACTTGCCATGGACGAGCTTTCGAACGGAAGTCAGCGATTATAAGCCGAATTAGTGTTTCTTGTTTTGGAAGTAGCGCCATCTAGGACCAAGAGTAAGACTTAGCTACACACTCATCTCATTCGCTTACAAAGCCAATTTTTACAAGGGGGGGGGCACATTCACACATCTCACAGATAGAACAGGCCATGCCCTAACCGGGACTCTAACCTGGGACGGCCAGATCATGAAGCACACGCGATACCTCTGTTCCAGGATTCCAGCATGGTTGTTCTTCTGTTTTCTATCTGTAAAGTGTGTGAATGTACCCCCACTCCCTTGTAAAAAGGGGACGAGCAAGATAATGATATGCGTAAGTAGCTAAGTCTCTAGTTGGTCTTCTACAAAACAAGACGCTGATTAAGCTTAAATTGCTGACAGTCTCAGCGAGCTTGTCCATGGAAAGTGCAATAAGAAACAACAACAATATTTAGATTATTACTTATTCCTATTTTGAATTTTAAATTGTAAAAACCAATAAAGATAGATGGTTCCTGTTATATAAAATAGTAAATAAAGCAAACGTGTTTTAATTTTATAAAAGACCATTCTTAAGAAGTTTTAATAAAAGAAATCAATGAATTTTTTTCAATGAATAAATTAAAAAGATACTTTGGGGTTTCAATGAAAAGTAATCTTCAAACCTAACTGAGGAAAACTAGAAACATTCAGAAACATACATGAAAAAATTGAAAAGAAGATATGATAACTAATAAAGCATGATCTTCTGTCCATGGTAATTTATTATTGACTAATTATTGAGGTACCGTGGTCCATTGTTATTGTAATTACAGTTATCTTAGTGTAATTCTTCTTAGAGTTTTATGTTATGCTACCAATAATCAGAAAACGTTCAGAAACATACATGAAAAATTGATAAGAAGATATGATAACTAATAAAGCAGGATCTTCTGTCCATGTTAATTTTTTATTGACTAATTATTGAGGTATCATGGTCCATTGTTATTGTAATTACAGTTATAGTGTAATCCTTCTTAGCGTTTCATGTTATGCTACCAATAATATGTGCAGAATTTTGTAACGCAAACGATTGTACTGAAATAGTAGGACTTCGGGCGACAATAAAACTATGCAAATATACACTCTCCAACATCTCTAAAATGTAGCCAATGTAAAAGAACTTTAGTAAATTATCAGACAGCAGTACTTAAACCTTATGCACAGCAGAAATGAAAATAGTTATCAAAGTCTTTCTCTTTGTTATAATGCAGATATATAAAACATACGATAGGTTTCTGTAATTTTACACTTGTCTGTTATTGGAATCACTGATGCGTTAAGTTTTTATCCGATCCCCCAGTTTTTCCACTTCAATCAAAGACCATAGGTCTTTACGACCAGGAGCATAAAAAAAGAGTCTTTCATCCCTGATATTAATTAAAGATCAATCCTGTGCTTCATTTCATCAGAGATCGAGTCGGCGACCTGAGCTCCAAATACTTTCGGTGATGAATTCCCAGGATCAGTTTTTAAGTTATCCTTCCGAAATGGTCGTTACTCGGGGAAAACACTGAACATTAACCGATATAGAGGGATTACTCCTCCATCAATGAAAGCCTTAATTATCTGCTGGTCTTTCCCATTAAGCCATTTTCTTCAATGGCCAGATTCAGAGAAAAATAAGCATTCTTTTCTATTTTGAAGATCGACAATGGTTCCTTAGGAGACAATTTAATAGATTTACAGCCACGATAACGGTAATTCCGAGTTTTTACATTTGTGTTATTATAGGGTTTGTTTTGAGAAATCAAATACGTGGGCTGGCATTGAGGATTATGATTAGTTTCGCTACACTGAGAATTCCAGTTAGTGTCATTAAGAGGCGTGATTGTATTGTTTGCGTAAGTATAACAACATTAATAATTGGAACGATTATTATTCAAAAGGGACTTGTTAATTAAATGTCTGGATTAAATCTGGTGATATTTGTCAAAGCTAAAATTTCAAAGGACCGTTACGTATATGTTCATTATGGAAGTACTTTATTAGATAATTTATGCTGGGTTTTTCCATCAATGATACTTTTCAGTATTATCAATCAATTTACTAGATGTAGACATTAACATTAAAACATTTTACTTGAAATTAATAATGAATTAAATACATGAATACATGAAATTAATGTATGAAATAAATAATACATGAATTAATGAATAATGCCGGCTTTCTGTTACAGATGTAACTCACCTTCCTTGTGTTCTGGGAGTCCCGGGTTGTTCCTGTGAAAGGAATGAATGCCCCCCCCCCCCTGTGAAAAGGGGTTGTGCAAGTGAATGTGTGATAGAGCTAAGTAGGTCCTCTGCATATTTCTACATGCTCTGGTCCTTGTGATTAACAAAGGCTAGCAATTTTTCCCTACTCAGTTATGGACCTGGCCTAGCACTGCTGACCAATGGGGACATGCAGCAGCAACAACAAGACATGAACTTAATAATTAATATTATTTGTCTTTTCAGTCCATATTATGGAATTCAAGCGGTGTTGGCTCAATAGAAAATTCATGAAATAATTCATAAGAAGAACTATATTGTTTAGATACTTTAAATGTATAAATACTGTTATAGTATCTGAGTACATACAATCATGGTGATTTTTTTCATGACGCAAATTTTCTTTCTATGTTCCATGAGCAATATGCCATATTTCTGTCACATAGGAAGCGCTTATTCCTCGTGTTCTGGGCGTCCCGGGTTCTAGTCCCGGTT
Organism: Argiope argentata; assembly: GCA_026289955.1. NCBI lineage: Eukaryota > Metazoa > Arthropoda > Arachnida > Araneae > Araneidae > Argiope > Argiope argentata. Next base: position 24,514,284 of record JAOUZG010019159.1, on the reverse strand, counting down.
CTGGCATGGTTGTTCTGTGTGCTATCTGTGAATTATGTCATTTTGCCCCGATGTAAGAAGGAGCTGTGCAAGCGAATGTGGAGAGTGTGCAGCTAAGTAGTACTTTTGGCCCTAGTTGGAGCTACTTCAGAAACAAGAGTCGCTCTTTTCGGCTAAATCAGCTACTGTATCAGAAGGGGGCTTTTCCATAGGCAAGTGCCATAAGTAACAACATGTGTATTATCGCCACATTGAAGCGAAGCAGTCGACTCTCCATAGTCAAATGGTCATCCCACTGGTTTCGGAATCAGAAGATAGTGAGTTTTATGTAAATATTCATTTAATTCCCTAATTTATATTTGCTATTTCGTCTTCCAGAAGATTCTGGAGCTTTCCTCAGTTTACCAGGTAAATATTCTTGTCCTTTCTTACTATCTCTAGAAAGGTATTCTGGAACTTTCCTTGCTGGTATAGAAGATCTCTTAGTCAAAGTGTACAGAGTTTTTATCTGTACTTCACTCATTGAGTCGAGTAAATAAATTGGTTTATCTTTACTTCATGCGTGTCACTTAGTTCCACGCTAAAATCTCTACGTGATAATATGATTTAGATATATGGATGATTTAAACTTTGGATATTTACGCTTATTTTCAGTCTTATATATTTATTAGTAATTTAAAAAGGTATATGAATCGTAGAATTAATAAAAACATGCAGCAATAGACTATTTACGGATTTTTTTTATTAGAAGTTTTCAACACTGAAAAGTTTTGCAGACAATATTTCTATTTCTATATATTTTAAAGACAAACCAATAAAAGATGGAATTGTTTTTATGTTTTCGTTTAGTAACAGTAGTTACATAATTATGGTAAACACATATATGCATAAAGAAAATGAAGAAATCCAATTCTTGAATTTGTAGCAACCCATCGAATTATCAGACCATTTCAATGGGTAATTTGTAAATATGTTGTTTTAAAAATGTCGGAATGGGAACCTATTTAATTTAATACATTGGAACATATTTTATGAAATCAAATCTAACTGTTTGACATTATGATGGATTCATAATTTTTTTTTTTAAAAAAAAGGGCCACTTTAAGGCTACTTTAGACTTTAACTAAAGAAATTCGGGGTATAGTGACTAACTGCAGGGGCTTTTACAGATGAAAAATGATTTAGTAAATAGATATTTTTCGATGATGGATTTTAACATTAAAAGTTGAACCATTTTTGTTAAGAAATAAATATTGGGACTTATTTTGTATTTCCCGTGGAAAAAAACCGACCTTCAAATGCATAATAGTGAATGTTTTTTTAACCTTATGTCAGGTGATAGTTATTAATTTGATCCTTCATACTTTATATTTATTTGGATTATAGTAAATAATGCCTTTATATATTAGTTTATGAAATTAAATATAGAAATTGCCTATACTAAAATTTTATAATTAACTAGATACATATTAGAACTGTCTTTAATTATGAAAATCAAATGAGCATCTTTAAGTAATTTCTCAAAGCATTTTATACCCTTTATTGATGAAAATTGTTTTTCAACTACCGACTGAAAATAATTCTTGCCTTTAGAAATCCTGCAAAATAATTGCAACATTATAAATCGAGAATATACAGATAAAGTCATTTTTCAGGTTTACTGTAAAAACCATAAAAATATCTCGAAGCGAAATGCGTGGTATTATTGCTAAAAGGAAAAAAATCTTTCAAAGCACTGTTTGTAATATATTAGATTATTTTCTGTTATTTTATCCACATTTCTCTTTTTTTATGTGTGTTCAAGTTGTATTTTCCAGTTTAATTTCATTATACGCACGCTAAAAAGACAAAAAAAATCTTCCCACTAAACAATAAATTTAAGTTCAGATAGAAAAAAAAATTCTATTGAGAAAAGAGAGAAAATTGAAAGAAAAAATAAAGTCATTGTGAACTTTTTCCCTTTTAATTATTATATTCCATTCTTTTCCCATAGAACAAACAGCATTAAGTAAAGATGTAAATTTTTAGAATAAATTAAATAAAAGGGTAAAATAATTTTTACTGTTGTAGTTTCTCAATATTATTCTAATATCCTATATAATTATTCTAAATCCTATATAATTCCTTTATAATAAATTTGCATCCTATATAATTATTCCCGCCCAGAAGTTTTGCCAAGATTTGTTTGAATAATATTCCAATTACCAATTTTAACACGCAAATTATTTACTATCGAAAGAATTTAGTTAATTTCTTCATGTGATCTAAAGATAATAATACAAGTATTATATATTTAACATGAAAAAACAATTTAATGAATAATTTTCCAATGAAATTGTAAACAAATATGTCTTAAGGAATTTAATGCTCAAATAAGAAGAAAACCAAAATAATCATCACTCATCTTTTTTAACTGACCCTCATTTATTTTAATAAACAATAATGTAAAGGGCATAAATTAAATAATAAAACTGGTAATTTTAATTTTAGAGATACTAATAATATGTATACAATGCATTCCTTAGATTTAAAGCTATGTTTATTGATTATTTAATACATTAAGTTCATCACCAGCCGCCGACAAAAAACGTATATTCAGGAACACACCGCATTTACAGGCTAAAGAAGCGATGATACTCTAAAATCTAGAGTCATTGAGAAAAACTATTTAAAGGCTATGGTGTGCTCTGGAAGATAGTTCATGCCCAAATCATATCAAGCTATTTTTATCTAGTGATATGAATGAGTATTCACTGAATTCGGATGAAGAAGTAGCTCTGCAGCGATTGTAGACCGCGATACGAACCCTCGACGCTAGAACCTGTAGCCGAGTAACATAAACACTGTACCAAAAAGTCGACTTTGGTATCGTAGATATTATCTGGCTTATAAGGTAATCCCCCACCAGTGAGTCATCAGAGAAGAAACGATTTGTATTGCGCAAGTGTTATGATGGGCTGCTGCTTTCTTATATCAAGTGAGTCTGATGATTTTGTTTATTTGCTTGCTTACGTCAAGTGAGTCTGACGATTTTGTTTATTTGCTTGCTTACATCAAGTCTGTCGATTTTTGCTGCGGGTAGATGGAGCCACGACTGTTTCGGGAGGTTGTATTGTTCAGGTAACCAATGTAAGGCGAAGCTAGGACCTGTAGCCCAGTAACATAACCACTATACCTAAAAGTCTATTTCAGTATCGTAGATGTTATCTGGCTTATAAGGCTAGCACTACAACTCTTGTGATGAGTAGAAGGAAATAGAATATCTTTGCAAGGCTTTCACCAAATGGCTTTAGAGTGAATTTAAATTTAATAATTTCCACCCTGAATGAATAATGAAGGAATTAGTTATATATACTTAAGCATGACTTTTAACAAATGGTGGTGGTGTGAATATATACGAGTAATATTCAATATCCAGCCTGAATGAATCGAGAAAGAAGTGACTATGAATACTTTCGCTAGGTTTTCAACAAATGTCATTGGACTAAATTTGCATAATGTAATCTTCAATGGCTAACCAGAATGGATATGGGAGGAGATGGTTATGGATACTTTAGCAAGGTTTTCACCTAATGACATTAGATTGATTTTGAATGGTGTAACCTTCAATTGCCAGCTTGAATGAATAAGAAAGGCGGGTATGGAGTGGCATCATCTTAATGATGTGGCATGGAGTGTTTCAGAATAATCGAATTTTATTTTTATTTTAAAATTGAAACATGAGATTAGTTTTTAACTCTATTTGGTTTATAAAGAAGTGAAAAAAGATATAAAGCGACGAGAAAAAAATATTGGCTTGCTTTAATACAGAAATAATATAGAAATAACTTTTAAAAGCTAAATTAATTCTAAAGCATCTTTGTGGTTACTTTTAAGTGCTAAAGGGTATATTTTTATCACTTTTTGATCATATATGCTTTTATCATAATATATTAAGCTGGTGAAAAAGAAATCCATTATTATTTTACAGCCATCTACCAAGAAAATAATGAAATTCATTCCCTTTTTTTCATTTTTTTCCATTATTTTATTTCCATATGGAATTTTTGAAAATAATGGGAAAAGAAATCCATTATTTTCTCGGCAGATGGCTGCAAAATAATAATGGATTTTTTTCCAACCTAATATATAACATTCTAATATCTATATTTTACAAACTCATAAAATTTGACTACATGTTCTATCATAATGTGTAAAGCCAATCGACACAAAAATTCCCAATTTTTCTTCAAAGATAAGGAGCATAATAAATTGTATTTTAAAAAAATAAATCTCGTCTTTACGTTTTTACATCACTAAGTTTCGGAATTTATCAAAACATATAATTTCTTACAATAAAGCTAATGAATCCTTAATAGGCTACAGAAAATGAAATAAATAAGAGTAAAACTTTAATTCACATGCGATAAATTTCAAAAAAAATTAAGTAGAAATGCAAATAAAATAAGACGATTCATTGATTTCAAACATGAAATTATGAAAAACAATTATATTCAACAAAATCTATATCTTTTGAAATTAAATATTTTTAGTTATATAAAGTAGAAAATAGTTTCATTTTATTTATTCTCGTATATAAATATGATATATATATAATTATTACTCTTATTTTATGTTCATCTACGTTACTGCACAGCAGATCTAAAATTAAAAGATTTGATTGAAATCATATCTGAAACTTTGTCATTTAATAGAAAGACTTCTCTCGACTAATTTAGTAAAGAGTTTAACTAATGGATTGTGAATCCATTTAGCAAGATAGTTAGTCTCCTTCACAGCTGGATATTTAATTACTGCTTATTAAATAAATTACACCAAACACAAGACAGTACCCGTCCAGTGTGATTAACCACTCGGACGCGGATATAATCTGCCAACAAGTGAGCTTCCTAGATGGAATAGGTTGATTAAGCTATTTTAGTGGCCCACTTCCGAATATATTGATCACCATTCACTCTAAATTATCCACTTCCAGGGCGCAGTTTGGAAGATATTGAATTTACCGGAGGAGATAATTAAATTTGTTACTAATTTCTGCCTAGAATAATAATAATAATATCTATGAGAATTATTGCTCTTTTGCGTTTTTGTAGTGACCGAAAATTAGAAATAAAACAAATGGAAGTAGTTTATTTATTATAATTTTTTGAGGGTAGAATAGAGTAAATCAAAATATTTGTTTTATATTTCTATATAAGGGAAATAACAAGAGCATATATGGAAGTAGAAGCGATATTCATAGTTACTTTAAATAAGAATTTATAAAAGAAATGAATTAATTAAATTGTGAGGTGAAATAAAATAATTTAATGATTTCAGTCTATATGAAATAGATTTATTTCCTTATAGTAAAAACATCAGAATCATTCTTTAATAGATATTTCGTAAATAAATATATGGAACAGAATAATTTTATGTTCATGTTGTTAATTTGATACTCGTTAAACATTTTCGAAAGTCCAGATTATTTAGGAGTATATTTTATAGTTTATGAAGCTCATGCTGTCTTCATATTTTTTTTCATTGAACATATTATAAATTGGTACTTTTCCGTTAAACGTGCGGCAGCAAAAAATCGACAAAGTAATTGGGCGGAATTCGACATTTTTTGGCGATTTTTCGCTTTAAAATCCTTGTAAGAAATTTGATAGAATTTTACATTATTTGGAGATTTTTCGCTTTAAATCCTTGTAAGAAATTTGGTGGAATTCTACAATATTTGGCGATTTTTTGCTTTAAAAACATTGTAAGTAAAATTAGTGGAATTCTACCTTATTTGGTCATTTTTCGCCTTAAAATCACTCTAAATTTGATGGAATCTTACGTTATTTGGTGATTTTTCGCTGCCACTCGATTAGCAAAAAAGTACCAATAAATTTTGTAAAATCATAAGCAGAATATACCAATTTAATGCTCACTGAATACTTGATTTGATATCACGTCTATTTAATTTATAATCTCTTTTGCTACATGCAGAGGATAGCTGATGCTTTCAGTATAGTATAATCTTCAGCATTTCATCAATTACTAGACAAAAAAGTAATGAAAAGTCAGCAAATCCCTAGCTAACATGCATCTAGATAGCAACAGCAAATAATTTTATCATCAATTTGACGACTTATGTCAACTAAATCCATTGTATAAATATTTCGATAATTTTGAGTCTATCACAATTATGATTCAATTAATTAAATTCATAAATAATGCTTATAAATAAAAAGAAAAGTGAAAAAGTACAATATGAATTTGTGCATAAAATGAGTTATTATAGATTTAAAAATACTTTCTCTGATTACTAAATGTAAAAGAAAGATTTTTAACTATCATTTTTTTCGGGTTTTACTTTAGGAAAGGAAATTCAACAATTTCAGCTAATGCAACATGTACTTACAACACTTCACAAGAATATTTTTTTATTCCCACACTTCAAAATTTCTGAAGAAGGGACTTTCTTTAAATTTCTTCTTAAGTAACAATAACTACTTGTGTTTCTCAAACAAAATATATAGTGCTTACGAGAATGATTAAATGATTATAACTTACATAAAGGAAAGAGAAATCAAACTAAAATTACGAGAAAGATATATAAATTGTATAGACGAAACAGCGTAAGGGTATGCATTAATATAAATATCGCTTTTCGTCATTTCAAAAAGTCCCTTATCTGGAAAATAAATTGACGGTCGATTTTATTCAACTCCTACTATTAGCTCATATTTTCCATATAGAGATATATTTTGTTCAAAATTTCAATCGCTAATAAAATACTTTTTATTCATCCACTCGAGTTCAAGTACATTTTTTTAAAATTTGAAGTGGATGACATTTGATGTTAGTACTGCTTTTTCAAATAATAATTCATTAATTTTTATAAATAAATTAAAAACTAACTTTCTCGCCCTAAATCATCACTATTTGTGGTAAGTGTAATTATCAGGCTGTGATAGCCTGGTTTATAGGGCGTTGGATTCGCATGAGAGTTCAAATCCGCCAGTCGAAGGCCATGTGTGTGGACTCTAAATCTGTCGTGGTCACACTGTCCTACAAGTCGAGAGTAATTCCACTGGGGATATTGGGTGAGAGGTGAGCGTTCTCTATTCCAGATCTAAATTGCGATCTGTAGTAAAATGAATGAAATGTATGAATGAAGTTGGCTCGTAAAAAAGGTGACTTGTGGGAGTTAGAAGTCAGACTTCTGCCTTCAGATGCTCAGGGGTCCATACCGTCAGAAGCTACTGCATTATTCCTTCCACCTTAAAACGGAACACGAGAATAGCAATTGTAATTATTTAATAAAAAGTAACTAAAAAAACTTAGTTGACTTTAGTAGGAATTGAATAATTTTTTTATATTGCTTGTTTTTTCGATATATATTTCGTTAGAAGCAACAAAAATTTTCCATCTTTCAAACGAAAAAAAAAATACGGAAACCATTCGTTTTGCTCGAAAAAAAGATTTCAGCTTTTAACATGCAATCCAGTTATCAAGAGACGATTTGATGTGAGCGTGACGATAGAACCTCTCATCAGAAGGAGATCAATAAATGGATAGAAACAAGTAAAAGTCAGAAGAAATAACAACTGGTGATTGCAGTGGGTTGGGTGACATATATAAAAATCTAATAATCTAGTTATTTTTAAGTTTCTATTGCTAATCTGCCAGTATGCGGTACATCATTGCTATGTTGGAAAATAATCTCTCCTTGTCTTACACAATATTATGTATGTTCCTCCTTCAGTGGTTCGTTCAAATAGATCAGCTGTTTTTGGCATCATTAGCCACAGATAATATCACCTAGAAAGGGTTTCAGATTTGTATCTTGAACATTTTTTGATGCTCATTATCATATGGTTTTGAAATCATCATTTTTAAATTGTGTAACTTTTATCAACACGTTTTATTCAATGGGAAATGTTCATGAAAAGTGTCTAATAGAAATGGATGTGTTTCTTATTCAATAAAATAAGTAAACTCTATGAATGCTCGTAGAGTTATTCTCAGAAATTACGCTAGGCTCGATATGTTTTCAAAGCTTTAAAAATGAGTTTATTCTTGTAGAGGGAAAGCACATGCAATGAATAACATAAAAAAATATTGAAATCATATTGCAAAGAATTTTTTTGAGGCTTTCCAGACGTTACATAGATTTTATGTAATGAAAACCTAAACTGAATAAGTGTTACATCATTTTGTCCAGAATAATTGTGTGTGTGTGTGTGTGTGTGTGTGTGTGTGTGTGTGTGTGTGTGT
>JAOUZG010019159.1:24486071-24506045 GCA_026289955.1 Argiope argentata | reverse complement strand
TGTGTGTGTGTGTGTGTGTGTGTGTGTGTGTGTGTGTGTGTGTGTGTTATCATGTACCAGATCGAAATCTGCAGAAGATTGATGCTGTAAACCTCAACATTATACCAAATACCTCGGTGAAATACCGAATGTTTTATTATATCCATATGAATTCGGAAAATCATTCAGATATGAAAAAATATTTTTTTATGTTTTATATCATATTTTATTAGTGAAACACATTATGAAGGATACATGTCAAAATATGAGAAAGCTACAGTAATTAAACTATAAAAAATATAGTAATTAAAATATTAAACTTAAATTTAATAGAATATATAATAATTAAATTATTAAATTTAAAAATATTATATTAAACTTTATTTTGTGATTGACTTTATACTATCGTATTTGTAACAAAAATGTTAACTTTTATAGTACTTTGAATTGCACACTCGTACCTTGCTTTTGCAATTAAATTTAGTACTGAAATTCTCTTCGCTATGGCAGCGTGTAGAGCCTGCCTCTCCACTTCTTGAATTAGATAAAACGGCCTTTATCATCGTCATTTCTTGAAAATAAATCTCATCTATGGAAAGTAACTTTTCTGTACAAATTGCAATCTGATTACGTGTGTAAAGCTGCTTAATAGTTTTCATTTTTGTTTGATAATTTATAAAGGTTTGAGTCTTCTATTCCCCCATCCCATTTTAGGTTTCTGTACGACCATGGTCGATATCAGGGATTTGTTTTCTCACAGTAGTGTCTCCTCTCCGGGAACATTGGAGTCTCGTGTCGACCTCCACCAGAGCATATAGGTGATCGTCGATATACATAACATAACACCGTCCTGTGCCCCCGGTGCCAATAACGCTAAGTTATCTAACCAGTTGGATGAGCACAAGATGGGAGGAAAAAATAGAAGAAAAAAGTAGGGGGGAATCTGCACTTTTGAGGGACTTTTTAAGACATCGATGATAGCCCGAATATATAAGAAAATAATAAAAGATTCTTTCTTTCACCAATGAATTTAGAATACGCTGGCATTCACCGGTGTTTGTCGACATTCTGCAATTTCGGATATTCAAGGTAACATGAATATGGTTAGAAAACTGTAATGATTTTCTTTTTACGAGCTGTTGCTGTTGAAGATGAATTTTGCTCTCTTGCTATCATAAAATCAAAGAATATTTTTTAAAAAAGAATATGAGCTTGCACACATTATACAAAACAACAATCAATTATATTTCGTTTTTGTTTCTCTTAAAAAATTTAATTCACAAACTTATTTGAAGTAAAAAAAGATTCAGCTTGTAACTCCATGCATAATAACTATTTTAACCAAATTTATAATTCCGTCATCAAATAATTTATATTATTTATTAATTCATTTCTCCCATTCACATTTAAATAAAATTATGGTTAATTGTTTCGTACAATCTGCTATGTGTTAAAAAATTGAGTTCACCATCATCTCCTTTTTTATCAATTGAATTTAGTTCATTTTTATAGACTTTTTTGAAAAACAATTAATGAATACTCAATTTACTATTATTCAATCAAAAAACACGGTCAGTTTAATAAAAAAATTTAATATAACAAATAATGAAGACATGTATCATTTATTCCGGTATATAAAACAATGAAAACGAATAAATAAATTTATATTTTGATTAATTAACAAAAATTTAAAATTGAAAACGACAATCTTAATTCTTTTATTTTCAAACTTTCAAGTCTATTTTATAAAAATCCTGTTTCACTATTTTATTTTTTAAAAGGGGATTAATTCTGAAACAGTTCAATTTCAGCTTTAAGAATTTTCAGTAACAATGTGGAAACTGGGAAGAAATCCGGTATGGAGGCATCACAGTATCATAATGTTATAAAAAATAGATATTCAGGAAAAATGACTTTTTGAAAGCCATTTTTGTGTTTGTGAAAGAAAACTGCGATTTGTCAAACTGACGTTATCCGTCAAATATTTCTTTTTCAAGTTATCATTTCCTTCTTTTTTTTCAAATACGAATTCAATTCAGAGAACTATTTATATCGACCACACGTTTTGCTGAAAGTTTTTACTGAATAGTCATCAAAATATTTGAAAAAAAATGAATCTGGTATAATTCATTTTTTTCCAATTCTGTAGTCTTTTGTAGAGTTTCAAGCAATCAGAAAGAAGTTTATCTTTTCAATTTTATAAACACTCAAATATAATTTATAAATTAAAAACATATATAAAAGTATAATTAATAAGTAAGAATATTAAAGCATAAAAAGTAAAAAGTATTATAAAAAATTCTTAAATTATAATTATGATTCTCATTTAAAAAATTTAAGTGAAATATAAAAAAAAGAAATAAAAATACAATTTCAGTGTAGGGGTTTAAAGTTTTTAACGCTTTAGCTGGATTAATTTAAATCACGTTGTTTTTAAGCTTATGTTATTATTGTTGTTTCTTATGGCACTTGCCATCGAGGTAGTCAGAGATTTAAGCCTAATCAGTGGTTCTTGTTTTGAAGTAGCGCCAACTAGGGCCAAGAATAAGGCTTTTGCTACTCACTCATCACATCCGCTAACACAACCCTTTTTACAGGGGGGGGGGGGGGTAGTCACACACCTCACAGATAGAACACATAACATAACATAACGATATACTGTGCCCCTCGGGGACTATAACGGTAAGTTATTTAATCAGTTGATTGAGCACAAGATGGAAGGAAGAAGTAAAAAAAGAATAAAAAGAAAATCTTGTTAAAAGAAAGAAAGAGACGATGCATCATTAGAGATCTCCAAAGAGAATCCCATCGGTTTCAAATCCTACTCGAATCTATTCAATTTTTTATGAAGTTATAACTGGAGAAAGGAGGTGAGAATACTTAAACAAATGATGACTATATGTTTAAGAGCAACCATCCCCAAACCTGGATGCTGAGATCACGAGGAAGATGCGCTACCCCTATGCCAGGAAGCTGGCTTTTAAGCTTATAATTTTAAATAAGATCATTCCATTTCACTTTAATTCTACAAAGGGATAAATAGTTCGTAAATATTTCCTTATTTTAATTTAACCACTTTCTTAATCATAATTTAATTAATTTTTCAATCTGTAAGAGAAACAAGAGTTTTCATCTGTTTATTGTAAGTTAAGCACAATTGAAGCGCTAAAATATTTCATTAAATTTATAGTTTTACGTAATGGTGTATAAACACTGACGAAAGAATTTAGATACGTATGCAGATTAATAGTGTTAATTATTTAAAGTAAGAGTAACATCCAATGTAGGAGTTAGTGCTTCAATTAAAAAATAAATTACTATTATTTCCAGCAAAATTCTGGCCAATTCAGCGAATTCGATAAAAACAGGAAAATATGCATAGTTAATTTTCTTTTGTACTGACACATGTATGTCATGAACATTTTGTAATCATCAATTTAATTAAGATTGAATCCTTAATTTTTTAATTACTCGGTTAATAGAAATGATATTTTATTTAAAATTATTTCTTAAATGTCTTCAACCTATATTACATCAGTTTCAAATATTTTAGACCCAAACTTATCAAATCCCGAAAATTAATAGATTTTAAATGAAAATATTGGAAGGTGTCGTTGTTGAATATATTCTGATATAGTAAGTCTATTTAGGAAACGTACAGATAAAAGCATATACACATTCCATCTATATTAAAAGGCTAACAGAAATAAATTAAGTTATATTATAAGAACATAAAACAAAATTGAGATAACTTCTTTTAAAAGTATACATTTGGTAAAAAAAAGCAACATCCGCAATTTATTGACAACGGAATGACTGTTTTCCTTTTTCTTAATAATTTTTTGCCTTATAATTATTATTTACATTATATTATTTTGCATTACATTTATTAATAACTTTTTTACATAATTTTTTCAATTTAATTTCATTTAAAATTAAGTATAACCCTTCTATTTTTTCTCGCAAATTAATCTTTTATAATAACTTAAAATTAACTGCCAGTATGAATTATTACATAATTCGATGCAGGTGTCAGAGACACCTCGTAATATATGCTAGTAAAGTATTTACAGCAAGAAAAAGCATTTATAAAAGGTAAATGATGTTTACAGATCTTTTGTTGTGACTGCCAACTATGCTGAAACAATATTTTTAAAAGCATTTTTAGCAATTTTGGAAACTATTAGAATTAGTAGCATATTGAAAATTAATTTATCAAACAATAATTTTTGGAAAAATCAGAAAAAAATAATTCACATAAAAACCTGAAATTTTTTCTTTGACTATTGACACCCTTTTTGTGTAATTTCGGAAATTTTTAAATACCTAATATGTGGAAATAAATTGCAATCCATAATTATGATTATAATAAAAACATAATTCAATTGGATAGCAAAATAATCTTTTCCTAAAAGATGTAGATCATATTGTCTCAAATAGAACATAATCAACTCACTCAAAAGATCTTTAACATCCTTTATTTCTGAGCCATTCACACTCCAAGCTTTTATCCCAGGAACACCTGTAATGAAAAAAAAAATTAAATATATTTATATAAAATATTATTTAATTTACCAATATAAAAATATATATAAAAAGAAAGAGCAATTAAAATATGACAACACAAATCAAAAACAAAATAAAAACGGGATATAAACTGAAGTAAAGCAAAAAGTGCCCAAAATAAATGAAAAAAGAATTAAAATTACAGGTGAAACAAACGTATATATTTTATATTATTTATATTTTTCCCTAAATTTGCATTGTTTCCCCCTTCTTTCCACAATGACCTGCTATACCTTTTGGGGTAAATAAAGTATAATATCATTTTATTGTTTGATTTAGTTAGGAGAAAATGCTATTATTCATTTTATTGTTCACATTATCCAGCTCGTGATGAACAATTAATTCGAAAATTGATTTGTTCACAATACGATTTAGACTACTCCTAAATATTAGATTTATGCATATATTTTGAAATAAAAAAAATGTTTTAAATGGCAGAAAGAATTATATTTTATGTTGTTTACAAATAAATTTATTTCTAATAAAGCTGCAAAATATATCACTTTAAACAACCTTCGGTCCTATCAATCATATTTAGCAAAATATTCTTAATATTATAACACTTTAAGAAAACAAAAGATATAAAAAATTTTGAGTTTTGAATAATCGAAAATCATTATTTTAGGCTAATTTTTAAGAATAATTTATAGTTTCTGAAGATATTATTAAGAACAGTTTTCTAATAGAAATTATGCACCGTAATGTTACTTCACCAATTTTTTTCTTAATGTAAATTTGTATAGGACCCCAATTTAGTTAAGCAATTGTAACTCGGGCAATTTCAGTCATAACATGTTGAAACATTTTTTACCATCTTTTTCAGAATGTAGATATTTTTAAATGACTGTTATTATTGGAAAATATCTTTAAAAAACCAGCATTCATAACTTTTTTGGAACAGAATTTGTTAACTCAAAAATTATAAAATACAATTTTTCTGGTCGTTTACAACATATTTCCAATTGAAATTATATGTCTACCTTTAGAGATTGAATTCAGTTATTACACCATTGCCAAACTCGGTTTTTTTGTCTGTATTTTTATTATATTTAATATTCTCATTATTCGATGAAAATTCTGTGTTTCTTAGTTCACTCTGAAGAAAGCAATAAAAAAATAATTTAAAATTTCCTTAAAAGTGTAATTAAGAATTAAAGACTAATTATATAAAAAATTACTGAAAAAAATGCAATGGTTGCATATAATTCCTTTATTTATAGTTAATTCCTCTAGTAAACAAAATTAAACTCATTCATATATTTGAAGGTATAAAATTCGCAATCATAGAATTGAAGGTATACAATTTGTAATCATAGAATTGAAGGTATACAATTCGTAATCATAGAATTAAAGGTATGCAATTCGTAATCATAGAATTAATGGTATACAATTCGTATTCATAGAACTGAAGGTATACAATTCGTAATCATAGAATTGAAGATATACAAGTCGCATTCATAGAATTGGAGGTATACAATTCGTATTCATAGAATTGAAGGTAAACAATACGTAATCATAGAACTGAAGGCATACAATCATATTCATAGAAAATTGAAAGTATACAATTTGTATTCATAGAATTGAAGGTTTACGAATCTTGATTATATAGTTGAAGGTTTACGAATAATAATTATATAAATGAATGTATAAGAATTAAGATTATATAGTTGAAAGTTTACGAATCATAATTATACAAATGAATGTATACGAATCCTGATTATAAAGTTGAAGATTTAAAAATATGATTGTATTGTTCGCTTAAATAAAAATGTAAATAAGCAAATACTTAGTTAAATTTTATTTATCACTTTTTTTACTGATTCCCAAATAGTGTTTTGGTTTATTAATGTCTGAATATACTTCCGGTAAAAATAAACACATATTTAAACCTACTATACTTTGCTTATTTCGTGACAGTTTTGATGGGAAAAATAGAGATATCATAAAATTGCATTAAATATATTCCCTGCAAGAAAATACAAAATAAAATAAATATATATATTTTGAAAAAAATACACCTGAATCTTTCATATGCTTTTTCCAACTGTAGTTATTTTTCAGAAACCGCTATTCTGCTAAACCGTAAATATTCGAGATAATCTAAAAGGAATTCCACACGGGAAAAATATTACATCATTTCTCACCTGGCGTTCCAGCTTTTCCGGGAACTCCTTTCTTTCCTCGAGGCCCAGGCAAACCTGGAAAATAAGAGGAAAAAAACATGAATACATGTTCTAAATCTTGTTATCTGTTAAAAAATACACATGAGAATATTCTTTTAAGAAAATTCAGATTATTCCAAAATTCTTTGCGGTCTTCACGGCAAGACAACTTTCCCCGTTTTTTGCAACTTCATTTTTCACGTCACTGAGGGGTTTTGATTCTCCTTCCTTCGTTTAATCTTTCAGGTCGTCTTCTTCGTCTATTCAACTCCGAAGCGCCATTTTTTATTGCACTTTTCTTTACTTTAGCCTCGTTTAAATAGTTCCTGCGGTTAACGGTAGATACGAAGATGACTTGGCGCTCAAATCGTTTATCTTTGAAGAAAATATTTCGTTTGAGGCACAGGTTGGAAATAAAGAAAAATTCTAGTTCCCTTAAGAATATATTTTCCTTCTGCTTTCTAAGTTTTTTTTCATCGTTATTTTTTCCCTTAAAGTGAAATAGTATGTCGGGGTGAATTTTAAAGAGACCCAGATTTGAAATGTCGCTGATATGCGCACAGATTTAAGGAAATATTTTCACAAATCCTTTTGGGTCATCCCATTTGTTTTATTTATACTAAGAAGATTTATTTATCTGAAACATCCTATTAAAAGAAAATTATCTTAATTAAATAAAAAAGTATACTTTTTGTTAATGTAAGCTGTTATTTATTTTATTAATAAATGAGAATATATATCCCATATGATTTTTTCCTCTTAAATAGAATAGCATGTCGAGATGAATTTTACGATCCAAATTGAAAATATCGCTGATATGTGCATAAATTTAGGGAAATATTTTTACAAATCCTTTTTGGTCATCCCATTTGTTTTATTTATACTGAGAAAATTTAATTATCTGAAAACATCCGATTAAAAGTACATCATCTTAATAAAATAACAAGTAAAATTTTTCTACATGTAAGCTGCTATTTATTCTATTAAGAAATGGGAATATATATTCCCTGCTTTTGTCCTCTTAAATATAATAGTATGTCGAGGTGAATGTTTAAATGAATATGTATATAAATCTACATTTTGGAAATGATAATATGTGTACAGATTTAATATTTTTTCACAAAGAATTAACGATAGCCCAATTTATTTCATTGATTATAAGGATATTTGTTTGGTATGTTTGTATTTATTAGTTTTACTGATAAATCAAAATAGAAGGTTTTCGTTATATAATCTTATTTATTTTTTTAAATAGTGGGCTTATTTTATATTGATTTTCTAGTTTAATACAGTAAAATTAGATATGCCAACATTCCTAAATTATACTACTCTTGATAAAAGTGAGATGTTGAAATTTCTACCTGTTAGTGCAAGGTTAAAGATTTTGAAAATAGAGTGAAGTTGAAAAAAGTTGAACTAAGCTCATATATTTCTCTTACGACTTCCTCACATAAAGCAATACTATGAAGCATCTTAAAATCCATGAAGCAAATTATAAAGCATCCTCTTTTCATCCCAAAATAAACAAGATTAAGTATTTAATTTCCATAGTTTCAATTAATTTTGTCTAAACTGCTTCACAAACAAATTTTGAAGTCTACAATATAGTTATAAATACAATATAATTAAATTAAATACTCAGCGAAAAGTTTTTTCTCTTTTACATTTATGAATGTCAGTGTTACTGTGAACACACACCAAAGATAGAGTTGAAACTTTTTGGATTTGGAAAATTGATTGGGTTTCAAATATCATGCGTCTATGATCAATCAAATTTCAGATATCGCGATCACTGCCATTTAAGCTACCATGCTCACTTTTATAAGACAGTGTGTACAGATGTATTTCCATTTGATGGATTTCCCGACAACTTTCCATTAAGTGCGTGCATTACAGTGCTTTCCATTAAGTGCGTGCATTCAGACTCCAAAAACGTCCTATTAAGGCATAAAAAACGTGCTATTAAGACATCAAAAACGTGCTATTAAGACTTCCAAAACGTGTTATTAAGACACCAAAAACCTGCTATTAAGACATCAAAATTTCTCAAACTCATCCCTTTTCGAGTTATAGCAATCGCTCGTAAGAAAAATGCCATTAAAATGTATAGAAGCAGGATAAGTTAAAAGAGCGAAGAGCCACCGAAGTCTCTTCTCATATTTTGAATTTTACAATATTCTCACTTTGAGAGATTCGCACATCAGAAGGTGTTTCGTGACTGGAGGTTTGTAGAGATCGATACCTGTAGACTGCATTAATTCAGATATGAGTCAAGTATGAGATTATTCTTCAACATATGATGAACAATTTTGATGAGTGGACTTAATTTTCCTTAGTATTACTCATCTTGTGACTACAGTTCAACATTTCTAAGTACTTCCACTTTAAAATTTCAAGGTAATTATTCGTCTACATATGTTGTAATAATTTTAGTGAATGGATTAAAGTTCATTTGCATTACTCATTATGGGATTACAGCTCCAACTTGAAATTTTTATATGGACATACAAAGTTCATCCATATAAAAATTTCAAGGTAATTATTCTTCCACATATGTTGTATAAATTTGATGAGTGAACTTAATTTTCACTAGTATTACTCATCTTGTGACTGCAGCTTAAAATTTTAAGATACTTTCACGTTAAAATTCCAAGGTACTTATTCGTCTACATATGTACTATAATTTTTGGTGAGTGGATTAATCTTCAGATGTATTACTTATCCTGTGATTATAGCTCAAAATTTCAATGTATGTACACACACAAAGTACTTCCATATAATAATGTCAAGATAATTATTCTTCCACATAAGTTGTATACATTTTGATTAGTGGACTTATTTTTCACTAGTACTACTCATCTTGTGACTTCAGCTCAAAATTTCAAGATACTTTCACATTAAAATTTCAAGGTAATTATTTGTCTACATATGTAGTAAAAATTCTGGTGAGTGGTATTAATGTAAAATTACCTATCCTGTGATTACAGTTTAAACTTTCAATGTACATACACATACAAAGTACTTCCATATAATAATTTCACGGTAATTATTCTTCCACATATGTTGTATAAATTTTGATGAGTGAACTTAATTTTCACCAGTATTACTCATCCTGTGATTACAGCTCAAACTTTCAATGTACATACACATACAAAGTACTTCCATAAAATAATTTCAAGGTAATTATTCTTCCACATATGTTGCATAACTTTTGATGGGCGGTAATGTTCGGTTGTATTACTCATCCTCTGACTACAGCTCAAAATTTCAAGGTTTTTCTCGAAAAAAGCCCATTTAAAAGAAAATAAGAAAACTAAAAAATAACAAATATAAGAAACTAAATCAAGATGGTTTCCTTTTGATTTAGTAAATATAATGTAAGTATCATTAAATGAATTTCTTTGAATTTATGAAAAAACAAAAGTCTTTAATATGTCTAGCATTCTTTAGATTTTTTAGATGAGTGTAGTTCCTTTAATATTGGATAATCACTGATATTGAAAAATATTTTAGATAGTAAAAGGAATTTGATTCCTGTAGTCTCCAATTAACTTTTGAATTTAGGAAAATCGTTCAACAAATGAATTTTCACAAAAACTCATTGGTACTGAATTTTTGTTCACATATTACTAATATAAATGTAATATAAATTACCGATAATTGTTAGCAAGCTTAATACTTGCTGTCATCATCATAGAAGTAAGTAAAATCATAGTCTAGACTTCTCTGTATATAATTAGATGACTATGACAGTTTATTTTTGTGATAATATACTAATTAATATTTTGAAATCAATCAGGTGACTGATTGATTTTTTGATTTGAAACTAAAACTATCAATTATTAAATGTTAAGGCTTTAATATAAGCCTAAATGATTATAGAATTTAACAAAAAAAAAACAATTATAATTATTTTTTCAAATTTTTCCAGGATTTGTATGACTGGTGAATAAATGTATTTAATTCAAATTTCAAATATTACAGATACTTATTCAAAATATTTTAATCGATAAATAGTAAACATTTATTTTTATATATACGAAAGATTATATATCGTAATACGTGTACAATACTTTATTAATATGTTCAAATATATATATATATATATATATATATATATATATATATATATATATATTCTTTAAGTCTCTACCTATTCGATGAAGGCTATTTAAACCTCAAATTTCTAATTTGAAAAATCTTATGAATATTTTATTTATTTCACTAAGATTAAACTTATATAATTAAAATTCTAAAGTAGTTTCCAATCCTTATATTTACAGAGCCTTTTAGATACTTTTTCTGAATTTTTTCCATAATATACTGGAAATATTTCTGAAATTACCTAGAAATATTGTGAATATCTGAAATTGAAATTGATATTCTTTTGAACAAAATTTAATGAGTTTCACATTTTAAGCGCACTTTCTAATTAAAATTAGGATGGGGATTTTAAAAATTTGCATATTCAATTTTAATTTTAATTGCTAATTATCTCTTTTTATGAAAGCTAACGGAGACGTTGATAACCTTGAGTAAAAGATAAGTAAAGAATATAAATTAATAGTATTTAGCCTCAAGAATTTAGAAAGATATAAAATATTCCTAAGATTTAAAAATATATATTGTTTGAAGAATTTTAATATATTTTACAGAGAAATACAGCATATATGCTCTAACGCCAAGTATTTTGAGGAATTTTAAAAATTTCAACGGCATTGGTAGCATGCTTTAATGTAATTTCTATTGTGATAGTAATTTATACTGTCTTTCTATCTATAAATTGTTTGACGCGTATTATTCCTATCTTTCGTAGAAAAAAAATATGTAAGTAAAAAAATAACACAAATAGGAATCACTATAAAAATAATAGGGAAGCAGATTGAAAATGTTATGATTAATACATGATGTTTTTTAAAAAAATATTTGCAATCAATTTCATTCATCATGATTGCTAAAATATTCACGATTTAATATGTTTACCATTAAAATGTTCAAGAATTAATATATTGACACATATCAAGTCGTTCTTCGAAATATTAATTTATTTTACGTCAAAAATTTAAATTTTAAATTCGATGTAAAATTTCTCTTAAATATATGTATATTATTAATTATATATTATCAATACAAAATAATATTATTATTCCTTGATAGGAATTATGTATAGCAATAACATGTTTTGATGGTTTAAATAAAGATATTAATTTGATAATAGTATATTTATTAATGAATAAAGCTTATTTTATTGAAATAATGTTTAAAGGATCTAATCGTTTAACGTTTAAAGCATTCAGAAACAACTTTAAACAATACTATTTTTTATGATTTAAAATTTTAAATAATTGAAAGATGAAATATCATATTAAGTTATTATTTTATTTCGAAAAAAAAGAAACATGTCAATCTCCTGTATCGCCGGCTAAGTTTGTAAACCACGAAAATTTTTCAGATGATCCTAATAACTATTTAAAATGTTTATTAGGAGTTCCCTAATTCGATAAACTAAAAATTGAGGTATAAATTAGCATTTCTTGATTTTTTCCCAACGGAATCTAAGTAAATTTTACTTTCATAACAATATGGTGTTAAGTCGAATGAGTGTGGTTTTATCCATTGAATGGTTAGTCATATTGCCATTTCTAATTTCTTTCGCCACAGTATACCCCCCGAACCTGGAATCTCTAGGATTCTCTTAGGTTGAAATTCGTCATTTCTACTGGCCATAGTTTTATGCAACAAATAGAAAAGGCAAAAGAACCATTGCCTCACGTTTTCTTAGTTATTGGGAAGTAAGATATATTTCCCCCTTCAATCATCCAGATGGTTACATAAGAAGAGGAAGAAAACTAAAGTACTTACCACACACTTCTCTAGTCACTAGAAAAAAATATCTACCTCCCACTGATCGTACGGTTACATAAAAATCATAAAAGGGACAGGGACATGAAATAATATTAATAAATACCACATTCCGATTTTTTTAGTAATGCGAAGTTAAGATTTGTCGGCCATTATAGCCATCCATAGGGTTGCATATGTAATAAAAAAGATTAATTGTACCGTGAAAGAATAAATATTTCCTCTGGCTATTCCAGGCATAGGAAGATAAGATATGTCGTTGTTTACCACAGGCTAGAGGATAATTAACTTTGACTTTCAATTAATCTTGTCAATACGACCTAACAGGTGAGTTAAATTATTTACTACTGGGTTAATTAATTGAATCGTAGCTATTAAAATAGCCCTTCGAATGCAGATAAACTTCGCCAAATTAATGGATTAATGATTTTACGAGGCTGATGCGGAGAGAGAAAATACAGTTTGCACAGAATTTATACCAAATTTGAGTAAAGGCTTTAAGCAGACAATTGAATTGAAGGTTAGCGCTGTTTAACTCATTATTATTGACTTCTGTTTTTCTGTCATTATAATATTTAAGTTTTTAATGTTAAAAAACATAAACGATAAACGATAATTTATCATCAATTCAATATCCAATTGAATTGATGAAAGATGAAGTATTAACATCTTTTTTGTGATCATAAATTACTGGAAATGCAAGGGAATTGCTTTTTTGCATAGAGTTTAAAACAATATTTTATAAACTGACTGGTGAAGATTTTATAATATATTTTCAAAAGTATATATATGGAGAAAAAATATATGAAAGGAATCATAGAATTAACTGAAGATTTAAAGCTGAAAAAGTTTTTTTTTTTAATTTCTTGTTTCAATAAACTTTTTCGTTCTGCACAAGGTTCAAATTAAATGTTTTGATAGATACAACTAACACATACTCTTTTAGTCTGATGCTGCAGTTGAATAATGTTAATCCATCATTACCAAGTTTATAGATCGAAAACATGCATGCAAAATGAGTAAAACAATTCAAAAATGTTATATTAATCACTGGATCTAATCTAAAATTGTGCTTCAAAGCCTTTATGAAAATAGATTCATAATTTAGAGCAATAATAAAAATTGAATCTCCTTAGCATTACTACCATACCGATTCGATTACGTTTAATTACTACAGTAATAACTATGTCAGAACTATCTTAAAATTTAATAAATACAATAGGGGCTAACATTCAAGATAATTATGGGTGGACAAGATGTTTCTGGAATTCAATACCTGATTATAACAATTGATAATTAGATGATTACGAGACGAAATCTTCATGATTTAATGGTAAGATATCTATAGACATAGAACAATTCATATTTGGATTGGCATGGTTAAAAATATTTTAATAACACATTTATTATTCCAAAAATCTTCTATTTCATAGTTGCTGGGTATGTAAGGTTTATGACAGAATAATGATATTATCAGCATATTTTATGAATAGACCTATTTGTATTTGTTACAGTACGTAAGATTCGTGTTAGAAATGATAGTTGTCCTTCATAGATAGATTTATTAAGCATAAGAAACATGAATTTATATCACAAAAATTCATTTAAAATTTTTAATTAGATTTTGGTCTTAAACAAAATATATTACTGCAGCGAGTTAAACGGTCTAAAATAAATCGAATCTTCGTCTAGAGTAAGAATCCATTGAGTATTCAAAACAGCTGTATTTGATTTTCACGATTACGTCTAGACAATTTCATCAAAAAATGATTTCAATACAGAAATTATCAACAAAAATCTTGATTTATATTGCATCTAGTTTAATTTCATATTGTTATAATTTAAGTGATATTTATGAAGATTTAGACATGGAATACGAATTTAAGTAATGACATAAAATCTTGCTTATAAAATAGAAAAGCAATAAGCCTTAATTAATTGAATTTTCTTTGATGCATTATAGCAGTTTTGAAGTTAATCTAGTTTCATAGAAAGAGCTGTGTGCGGATTGTAGTGAATAAGAGGACCTGTGCTGATTAGACGACAGAGAAAAATTCTCTTGTCAATATTCCCTGACAGTTTGGCACTCCAATATATCATCCTGGAGAGATACAGGAAATGACGGGAATATAGGAATAATGTTGCATTGGTATGCTGACTATAAGTTAAAATTCAATAAAAAAAGAAGAAAAATCTTGTTCTGATGGAAATAGAAAAGTTGAAGCAATTTATCATCCATATTTTATTTTTGTCATAAAGTGACAAATTCAACTGAAAATTGTTTTACTAGAATATTATAGTTTCGAATATTCTCTGATAGATCTGCGAAATTTAAAAGAAAAAATTCATATTTCCTGAGAAATTTTAAAGTTTACCTGATTTCTTAAGATTTATTACTTGTATTGCCAGACATTTCTACAAAAGACATACATTACTTTAACAAATGATTGATTGGTAACGTTACAATAATATTTTAAAATCACAAGAGGGATGTTTGTTGTATTTATCTGAGGACATTGCAACATATCTGAAATTCTAGCCAAATTTTTGTACAAGGACAGCTAGACAGATACATGACAAGCCCATTTTTAGTTTCGTGGAAATTACTCTTACTCTTGAATCTACTGGAAATACATACAAGAGATAAAATAATGGTGATCAATTTATAATAAAGATTTTTCAAAACCTCAAATTGAATTCAACAACGAAATATTAATAAAAACGATGTAATAAGTAAGTAAAAATGCTCCTTTACTTTTATTTTTATACTTTTTGTTTATCATGAATTTAATGAATATCAAGTAAGTTATTTTTTTAAAAAAATTTGTACCATAATTGAATAAAATTAGAGAATTTTTTAAATGGGAATTATGTCACCAGTATAATTTATAGGATACTCCAAATCCCAAAATATTTGAAGTTAATTTATAAGAGTATTTTTTTAAATTTCTATTCTAGTAGTTCATGACAAAGTTAATTCACATTTATATAGATGAATGCGGTTGAAGGAATTTGTAAACACGTGCTTCTTCTGTGGGTAAATGAGATCCTGGGACTAATTTTAGCAGGGTTAAATTGTATCGCACTCTTAAATTTTTAAATCAGAATTTTCCCAAAATATAATTTTTATTATCGGCCTCATTATATCACAATTAGTGCCCAACAAAACTCGATACTACTAGGTTGTGATTAAGCGCTCTGTTTATAGCTAGTTAAAGGATTTTTTTTAGTAAACTTTGATTTAATTAGTTACTTGATCTTTAAAAATACTTTCACGTATTTGCCTACATAACGTTTTTGTATTTTTTTAAAAAAAAGAGCAATGTTCAATAATTTTTTGGTAAACAATATATTTTTTCTGATATTTCACTTACCGTTTTTTGATTGTAGATACAAGGTTTCTAAAATTTTCTTAGAGCCAATTGAATTTTATAAGATTTAGAAAATCATTAGTCACTGTTGGGAGAAAGAGATGTCAAAATAAAAGTAAAAGTTAATGTTCTAACTTGATACTTATCGGTAAGATTATGGATCTTCCATTCTGGGAATCAAGAAATTTGAATTTCTTTCAAAAACTGAGAAATATCATTATTCAAATCTCTCAAATTGAGAGCTTGATTTCCCTATATTGTTAAGTTTATGATTTTTCTTATGTTTAAATATATCAATTTCTATACTACTACAATTGTTAAAAATAATATAGCACTTAAATTTTGAATTAATGTATTTTTTAAATTTATAATATTTTCTCTGTATTTAATATTAATATATTATTTTTTCAACCTATAAATTCGTTTTGCTTCTAATAAATGCAATCTTTTCAAAAAGAAATAAAATAAACAAATTTAAGCAAAAATCAGCAAATAAAATAAAGTGAATTATAATAAATATATTTTTGATATTTAATTGCATTAAATATGTAATTACATATTTATATGGAAGATCGTTGCACTATATGTAAAATTAATATTCCTTTTCGAAGAAGTGTGTAATTGCTGAGATACATCTATGCTTTCTTCGATTAGGCTAATTGCAAGAGCTTTAGCTCTTTTGTATTGTTAGATTGAAGGCGTAGAGTAATATTGCTAAGTACTTGTAAGGAAAAGCACGTACTTCATCGTGTCTATTGGCTCTGCCTTAATAGGGTTCAGAGTATTCTAGTAACTTTTTCCTCTGCTTTCTATTCTCATAGTTTTAGTCGAGTAATTTCATCAAGGTTTTCTCTTTCATGATAGTAATAAAAAGGAGTTACCGAGATATTTTTAGGAACAAATAGAAATTTATTCAGTCTTTTCTTAAGGTAAATGTGTCTTTCTGTATTTTGTATAATTCATTATTTAATTAGAGATTCTATTATGATCAGATGCTCTGATAAAAATAATACCCTGTTTAATTTTAAATGAAATTTGTTCATTGACGTAAAACGTCGTGTTATTTATCTATACTACTATTATAAATGTGAAAGTTTGGATGGATGGATGATGGGGTTCAATCATGCCAGAACGGCAGAAGGGAATTGAATGAAATTTAGCTCATAAATAGATTATAGTCTACAGAAGAACGTAGGGTAATTTTTATTCCGGTTAATTGAGTGGTTAATTTTTTATTAATTAAAAACTAACTTTTCCGCCCAAAAATAAAAAAATCTGAAAACATCTTCCTGAGCTTTTTGAATCGATTGTTTTTATTTTTCTATTTCCGGTATTCTTTTAATATTATTTAATTTATTCTTACTATTCTAAACGAGGGTTTATTAATTTTTTTTCTTACTCTGTTCTTTTGTTAATATAATTCGATATTTCCTGTTCATTTCTCTTGATTTTTTTCTTGTACATATTCCTTTTGCCTATTTTCATCATTTTCGATTAAATTTTAAAAGTACCTTTATAGTTTCAAGTATATAGTTTTAAGTAGTTTTTTCCCACGCTAATGATGTTAGACGTAACATGTTTTCGACTGGTTATTTCAGACGATTCTGTTTATTTTCGTAGTGTGTGATCAATTTAAAATTAAATACTGTTAATTAATAGATCTTTTGATTTCTTCAGAAGTGCTTTTGGATAAAAATAAAATAGATGACTTGAAATTAAAATTTTCTAATCCGCATTCTGTTACTCCAACTGGCGCGGAAAATTCACGTCTTTCCGTTGCTCTAATTGACGTTGAAAATTTATGCATGCGTACGGTTTTGATAACATTTTACATTGTGATTTAGACTGTGCGTTCTGACATATGCACATAAAAATTTCCTCGCGTATGAAGTCGCGGGTAAGAGCTAGTTGAACTATAAATGACTGAAAAGAAAGAGGGCATTCTACAAATGCGAATAGTTAAAATAATACAAGAAGTCTCGCTACATAAAGAATCATTCTTGAACAAAATATTTACTTTGCAGAAGATTAGTAGTTATGGTTAGTTGTCTCAACGAGATTGCTGGTAAATTATTGAGATTCACGCGAATTATAAGAATAGGGACATAGTTATTTGTTAGAAATCAGTCTTTCTTCGATATAATCATTATAACACATTTTTCATGGGCCTAAAATGTCTCTGCCCGAACGTCTCTCATGGCCACAGGGCCTAAATGTCTCTGCCTGAATGTCTCTCATAGCCACAGGGCCTAAATGTCCCTGCCTGAATGTCTCTTATAACCGCATGGCCTAAATGTCTTTGCCTGAACGTCTCTCATAGCCACAGGGCCTAAATGTCCCTGCCTGAATGTCTCTTATGACCGTATGGCCTAAATGTCTCTTATGACCGCATGGCCTAAATGTCTCTGCCTGAACTTCTCTTATGACCGCATGGCCTAAATGTCTCTGCCTGAATGTCTCTCATGGCTTCATGGCATAAATTTCAATGAATCAACGTTAACTACAATGAATTAATGTCTAATTTCAATGCATCAACATTAATTGAAACTAAACAAACGGTTCGGCATATTGATTAAAGGTGTTTAACTACCAAAGAAATTCATTGGGACCACAATATAATGATTTGGTTCAAACTTAAAGAATTTCAATTGCACCTGTTAATCTTCTCTCTACACGACCTTGTTTGATCAAACAAGGGTGTGAAGTGAGAAAGACCGTTTTCTGAAAAGATTATTCAATGTGTAAGAGTGCTTTCAAGAACAGGATTATTTTCAAAAGTTAATGTCAAAATATTTTCCAATAAGTAATTAAAATAGTACATATCATACAGATTTTAAACGGGTTGTGCTTTCTATCTGATAAAAGCGTCAATAAATTGGCGACAACGCTGAAAGGAAATACACTTATATTCCTTTTCTCTCTTATCTACATTTTATGTAATGCTTATGCTTAATAGTTTAATTGAAGTGTTTAGTCACGATAACTAAATATGAAATTTAAAAGAAAACGAATTATTAAATGATGCTGAGTAAAAGAATTTTTAATTAAAATCATTTTTAGTTATTCAATGAATTATTTTCAGGTTTTGTATATCAAAGCTATCATGAAATTCAATTTATTTTTATGTACAAAAATAATATGATATAAAAAAGATATACCAGCTTAAGTCTTCTACTCAATGATTAATGCATATTTGTATTAAAACGCTAGTCAAATTAATGAATAATCGAGATACGTCTGGACGACTAATCTAATAATAATTTAAGAATTTGGATTTTTTAAAAACTGAAATTTCAGCTGATATTATGATATTTATCAGCTGAATATATTTAAATGTAATTGATAGTAAATAATTTGCTTAGTAGTAATATAATTTTGATACATTTTATACAAAAAAAAATCCATTCTTTGCCTTAATCAGGCAAATGTAAAAAATTAGGTGAAATAAATTTCAGATCCCAGATTTCTTTTTCTTTGGGGGCGAACGAATTCGGAGGAGAAGGAAAGTTTTGAGGAAATGAAAGAATAAATTGTTATGAAAAGAACTGGATGCTCGCTTAAAATAAGTTAAACATTTTTTCTAAATTAAAATGAAATTAACACATTATTGTGTATTTTTACTATCATATTACTTAAATGAATAAACCATCAAAAGGTTTATGTATTTTATAGAATATTAGTGACACTGTTTAAACTTTTTTAAATATAAAAAAATAGAGTTAAAATTTTAATACGTTTTGCTTTGTCTAAAAAGATTATCAGTACAAAAATTCAGAAGGAAACATAAATTTCAATTCTTATTAAGAAGTTTTTATTAAATAATTAAAAATTTATTTTTATAATTTTTTAAATAATTAAAAATGTTAATAATGTTTTATGTTTTATTTAAATAATTAAAAATTCTAATGAAATTATTCTCGTTTGGCAAATATATAAACAATCAATTTAGAAAGACTGCAAAAATGGAGCAGGCATAAAATAATATTTCATAAAGTTATTATTACTATATTTTCAAATCTACAGAAAAGTACGAC
>JAOUZG010019159.1:24465868-24485671 GCA_026289955.1 Argiope argentata | reverse complement strand
TAATACATTTATTTGTGGAATTTTATTGCATAGATTAGATTACTCTATTAAATAAATTAATATCTGAAAAATGCTTTTGGTAATTTAATACGAAATTTATAATCTTTTTATTATCATGTTTAAACATGATGTTGATTTGGCAATTAGGTTTGGGACATCAACAAAAATCGGTAGGCGAAAATTTAAAATTTTTTTATCTGCATGAGCATTTCAAAAAATCAGGTTTTAAAAGCGTGATGACATTCATTTACAAAAGCTTTGATTGAAAAAAAAAATATGTTTAATTACTACAACATATAAAACCTAGAAAAAATTTCATTTTGAGCACGTGACTATTTTAAATAAAATAAATAGGAAATGCGATATATTTTTAAACAATAAATGCAAGACAAAGTTTTTTGGATTGTCTGCAATACTGAAATGACTCATTTGATGAAACAATTGAAATGAATAAAAATATAATTTAACCTGCAAGAGCACGTGCTCCTTGGTCGTTCAAGAAATGATGTTCTGACATGATACTTTGAAATATGCATGGTAGATTTCATTTTAATCTATTTTAATGTGTTATTAAAACAAAGTGATTTACAAATAAATGAAATATTATGCTAATAGTTTACTTGAAAATCTTCTTAATATTGTTTAAATCTGCCAAAATAGAAGAAAGAACATTTTCTCGTCTTGAATTTATAATAGAATCGAAAAAAGTTCTTAAATAGAAAGTTACAGTTAATCGTTAAAGATTTATTGAACGTTCGCTTTAAAAATCTAGAAAGATTCTATTTTTCATTTTTATTGCTCCCACTGATCAAAAAAGTAATTTATGGGGAATACCGATCGTACGTCTCGAAAATATAAATGGCAATAAAATGATTATTGTTCTTCTAGAGAGTAAGAAATAGACTAGGTTATTTATAAGGAAGATATAAAATCAAAATTTAAAGTAGTAAATTTAAACATGGCAGAAAATGACAACGTTCTTTGATTTCTAATACTAAATCATGAAATACGTTCTAGATATCTATATATACGATATGCATGAAGATGTGATATATATAGATCAGTATAAAAAGATTTGAAAGTAAAAATAAAACACCGAAAACTCAGTTGTATGTACTAATGTTAGATAACCTCTATTTCTGCATAAATTTATTTTTTATCTACACATTTTTTTTTACTTTTAATACAGAGTCTTTCATATTAATCACCTCTAATATATTGCCTTATTAGATCATAATTTACAATTTAAATAATTTGTTTATGTATTTTCAAGTAAAATATTACCGTTTTCTCTCATTATTTCTGAACTTTATTTTATTTTTAGATACTCAAATTATAAACATTTTATTTTCTTCATTACCCACTTTTATATATTATTATTAATATATATTTCCTCTAAATTTCTTTAATTAGATAACCTCTATTTCTTCAAAAATTTATTTTTTATCTACGCATTTTTTACTTCTAATACAGAGTTTTTCATTTTAATCATCTTTTATATTTTGCATTATTAGATCATAATTTATAATTTTAAATATTTTTTTTTATGTATTTTCATGAAAAATATCGTTTTGCTCTCATTCTTTCTGAACTTTATTTTAACTTTAGATACTCAATTTATAAAGCTTTTATTTTCTTCATTACCTATTTTTATCTATTATTAGTAATATATATTTCCTCTAAATTACTAAAAAAATTTAACTCTTTAATAAATAGTTAATTTAATTTTTAAAAATTAATAAATATTTTTTTTAATTCTATGTTATTTTCTGAAAATTAATTTTCATACACTTCAACTTTTTATCTTAGAACGAAATGTGAAAGCAAAAACATTTAATAGTACCTTATAAGGTTATGCATAGCATTTTTTACATATTAATATAATAATGTTACTAAATAATTCGGTGTTAAATATTTGTTTAATATGCTTTAGAATCTATTAACATCGTTATCGTTTTAACATGCACGAATGGATCCAATTTTAGTGAAGGAAAACTTTCGTATCTTGTATATTGCAAATTTATCAAATTGACAAGCATTGTGAATACTTGGCAGTTTATTAATCTCAGTTAGTTACTAAAAGTTGGATAATTTTACATATAATCACTAATATAGAAAGTTGCATTTTAGAGTTTTTATATTTACAAAATGGTGATGTCTAAAGTAATAATCAAATTTCACAGTTTTTATCCTTATAAAATTGTTAGAGATTTTGTACAGTTGAATTAAAGAAAAAAATTAATAAATAATAATAGGGGAGATCATATTTTATTCATTTACTCCTTCCTAATACAATAATCAAAAATTATTTGCACATCTTTCTTTTTTAAATTATGATCTATAAGCAAACAAAATTACAAAAATGATATTTAATTTTATGGTTTTTATTTTCATTTCTTTTTAAATATTTATATAAACATTTTATAATAATTTTTTTAAAATTTTAGAAAATTATCATGTAATAAAAGATAAATAATACACATTTTAAATAATACACACATAAATAATAAATAATACAATACACATTTTTTTGTATCTATGTTGAACGAAATAAATATTTTTTTCTTTTAAAAAAGACTATTATTAATTAAGACTATTTGATAGTTATCTTCACAACTAAGCTCTTAAAGATTTTAAGAAAGTTTACTTCTTTTATGTACATGAGTATTTTTATCTATAAATTAATCATCTTTAAAATAGTTTCACAAATTTCAAATAAACAGATTTTGACAGTTTGAATTCCCAACATAATAATGTACTAGTTATTACCAGTAAGTATACTACTTATATGATTTTTTTAGGCCTGTACTGTTATTCTTAATCTAGGATCGATTAAAAGACAACATGCAATGCGTTAAGTTTCGAATATTCTTATTTCACAGAATTCAATTTTCCATTAGTTTATCTAATACGTACCACGGTTAAAAGTCTTGAAGCAATTTCTTGAAACCGTTTTTAAGAAAGTAAGCTTTTGAGCAACTGTGTTGTGACTAATGGCACTTGCCGTGGACAAGCCCCCACTAATACTATCAGCAGATTTTAAGCCTAAGAAGTGCGTCTTTGTTTTTTACAAGTAGCGCCATCTAGGGCCAAGAGCACGAACAACTAGATAGAGTAATCAAACTAGCTTATTTGATTTCAGAAATGTTAATTGGTATATAAAGGTTATGATTATGAAAATGGCGATACACTTTCATATCTATCTTAATTCGCATGTCGAATAACTGTGATTTTCAAGAGAAAATCATAGTAAAGAAAAAAATAAGGGCGTACCAGATTATTGTACCAGTCTCATAAAAACAATAAATTGTCACTTATTGGTAAGAGAGCAATATAATAAAGACAGTTGTTGTGTAGGTCTTTCATAAGCAGGAAAATCAAAAATCTTAATGTTGGGGTTCAAAATATTAAAGGCTCCTAATTCGTGACTTAAATTAATCGTTTAAAAGTTCTATTGTAAATTAATTCCCTTCAAAATGCAAAGTAGAAAAAAAAATTAACAATTATGTATATCTCATTAAACAATTATATAGTTAGTCATAGCAATTTAACAGTCTTAGTAAATGATGATGATGATGATGATCTCGTGCCCGCTTTACAACGGAAAGAAGGGGTGTAGTAGATTCTGAGGGTATGAACCCCTGAGCAAGCGAGGGCAGAAGTCTGACTTCTATCTCATATGAGGATAATACACATACACTCGCTTGCACAGCCCTTTTTTCAGAGGGGCACATTCACACACCTCACAGACAGTATACAGAAGAACAACCATGCCCGAACTGGGACTCGAACCCGGGAAGCGCATATCATGAGAGAGACGACGCGCTATATCTGTGGTAGGAAACCGGCACCCCATATTAATAGGCTCGTTAGTAACCATTGCCAATAAATATACTCGTTTAATCGAGCATAAATACCCGTATTTTTTTTACTATACTACTTTATATGCGAGAAACCGAAAATAAATATCTGAGCACTTATCGCATTCATGCCCTTGCTGAAGATCCATAATTTTAGGAGTTCAGGTAGGGAATAACACTTCATTTCAGAGTATGCGAGAAAATTCTGAGAAGACCACTCCAGCTAGTTGAATGAAATATTAGTAAACATATTTTTCTAGAAAGAGTATGCCGAGAGAGAGTAGTAAAAATCTTAATCAATACATTAACGCTACTTGGCACTAAAGAAAAACCATGCCCTAACCAGGATTTGAACTCTGGATGACCAGATCTGGAGAAAGACGCGCTTCCTTTGTGTCAGGACACTGGTATCTTAGCAAATAAAATACTTTTATAAAATTCATAGCAAATAAATGAAATACAATTATGTTGTTGTTACTAATAGCACTTGCCTATGGACAAGCCCACTACTGATACAACAGCAAATTTAAGCCGAAAGGAGCGTCTCCTATTTTTGAAGTAGCGCCAACTAGGGCCAAGAGTACGACTTAGCAATGCACTCACCACATTTACTTGCACAGCCCCTTTTTTAAAGGGCGGCACATTCACACACCTCACAGATAGCACACAGAAGAACAACCATGCCCGAACCAGGGACTCCCAGAACACAAGGAAGACGCACTACCTCTGAGACAGAGAGCCGGTTAAATACAATTATGTAATTCATATGCTTATAATTTACTATAAAGCATAGTTTGGTCAAGAAAAAAATGTTTTTATACATAATAAATAAAAATTAAGGCAAATTATGAAATTTTTTTTTTATCTTAAGAAAAATAACTAAAAGTTATAATAAACGCAAAAAATCTCCAATTTTTTTATGATTACCTCCAGTTTTTTGATAGGTTTGTTTAAATAGGAAAAATATCAGAAGTAAATATTGGAGAAGCTAAGAATAATATAAACATAGATAAAAAAAAGAACGAAAGAAATGCTTTTAAAATATGCTTATCTCTAGCTGTATGGGCCGGGGTTCATTTCTCTTTAGATTTGAGAAATTCGATACGACCGCTTTACATTCATTTGTGTGTTATTTGTCGGACCCAGAAAATCGGTTTTCCTTGGTCTTTCTGCTTTTTCTTATTGTTCAATTATGCTGAAATGCCAGAATGAGTATTTCCAAGCCGTTAGACTCAAGATTTATGCTTGAAAAACAGTGCACTAAAATCTGATATTTCACGTTTAACTCTGCATATTGGGAAAGATAAATCTTTCTGCTTCTGCCTTTAGCAAAATTTTATTCGCTTTATTTTGTCAGTTCCGAAATAATTCATGAAATATGTTTCTCTTTCCATTTTTTTAAAGTTTTGTTAGAAAATATCAGGTTTCTTTGATTTCTTTAGAACATAAATGGGCAGACAAAAATTCTTTGTGGTTATTTTTCTTTTCCTTTATAGCGCTTGCTATTTTGTATACAAACCGCTCTTCTTCAGTATTCTCAGAAACTACATCATTATCTAAAATACTCTGAAGAATACTTTAACATCAAGAACATGATTGCTGAAAATAAAAAAAAATAATTCTCTTTTGTATATTTTTTATGAAATTAATCAAAATCGGGTGAAATCTGCGTTTCAAAACATGAAACTCTTTAGATATATTTTGCATACATACTGTGATGAAGATGTTTTTACCTGAAAAAAAAGTGAACTCTTTATTTGATTTCAAAATAATGAAGTGGGCTCGCGTAGGGCCAGTATCAATATCGACATAATTTCAAAACATATTTCATTTGAAAGGATTCTTATTGTTACTTATGGTACTTGCCATGGAAAAGACCCGTTGATACATTAGCAGATTTTAAG
Source organism: Argiope argentata (assembly GCA_026289955.1). NCBI lineage: Eukaryota > Metazoa > Arthropoda > Arachnida > Araneae > Araneidae > Argiope > Argiope argentata. Next base: position 24,479,907 of record JAOUZG010019159.1, on the reverse strand, counting down.
GCGAAGATATGAGTCTCTTGTTTCAAGTAGAGCCAACTAGGTCAAAAAGAACGACTTTAACTACTAACTAGTCACATTCGCTTGCACCACCCCTTTTTACAGGGGGTCACAGTCTCACATCTCAAAAATAGCCCACGGAAGAGCAACTATACCCGAACCAGGACTCCCAAAACACAAGAAAGACGCACTTTGTAAGGATGTATTATTATAAAAAATTAGGCTAAACACATGATTTTATCATTCAATCTCTCTTAACCCCTTAATCGGTTTATTTTCATTACTATCTAATAAGATGACAGCTTCTATTTTGGGAATATTTTCTTATTTTGATTCAAATGGAAGTCCATGGAATACATGACTTATCTACGTATTCGAAGTCATTTTACTATTGAATTATAATTGTTATGAATGATTTGTTTTTTGTTTACAACTATCAAATATCGATAAATCGATGTACGTAAGGCGTACGGACAAAACGGTTAAGGGGTTAACAGTAAAAGACAATTGGTATAGGCCTGGAATTTGGACAGATGATTGGTTGCTCAGTTATCGTTCTCTTTATTTTAACGAGGATTTTAATTACAAAATTCCTTCTAATATAGTCTTAGAACTGTATCAAGACGCGTCGTTAACGTTAACAGCAAACGATTTTATAAAAATTGCCAGATATTAATTCAATTTTTTCAACAATTTTTGCCATAGCGTAATATATTCTGAAATGAAAGCATTTACATACATTTTTATGATAATTCTGCAAACGTTTCAGTTCATTTCTATATATTCTGCTTTTATAATCCGATTGACCCTCTATACTGCAGTATGCATGCTAAACCGAAGTCTGATTTGAAGACAAGTTTGGAAAGATTGTCCGTTGCCTGAAGTCTTGTTTACTCTGATCTGGTTAAAAGGATGGAGTCTTTTGTTATTCTTGCCAGGTTTGTGCAGAATTTAAATTTTTTAACCTTTTGTGACATTTTACTTACTTTTGTAAGCCTCATGTTTTTCATATTTTTTGTTACCCGAGGAGTTTTGTTGTAGTACTTAAATAAGAATAATCCATCAGAATTGAAAGTTAAATTTTTTTCTATTTTCTGAATGGTATATTAGATAATACATCAATAAACAACCATACAGTGACGGCACGAAATTTCTCCCCATTCGTAAATTGCATGAGAATTGATTTCAAATTACCTATTTCAATCATCATCCATAATAATCTTTCAGAATATAAAGTTACCAATTGGTCTGCTTTCTCAATGGTATATTAGATCATATAAGTTAGTTAATTAATCTTACAATACCATTTCTCCAGGTTCATCCATTCCGTAAGATTTAATTTATATAATTAGTATAATAATCGATTAGAATCGGAAGTCAGCAATTTTCCTGTTGACTTGAAGGCATATTAGATCTATAATTAGTCATCCATCTTATGGCGAAGACACAAGATTTCTTCCAATTCGTCCACTGCATAATAACTAATTTCACATTATAATTAATTAATAATTAAATTAATTAAATTCATTTCAATTAACATTATACTAATCCATTAGATTTTTCTATTTTCTTGATGTTCATATTAGATAATATTATTCAAAAATTTTACGATGTCGAAACACAATTTCTTCCGGTTTGTCCATTGCATTAGACAAACCATACTTTTCCCTATTTGGTAACCCAGAAAGTTGGCGCAATTGGTTCGAAATAGGAAGATATATTTAAAGAAGTCACAGATTGCAGAAAATTTGCCCTTATAAACTTCATCATGTTAAAGACAACAGAAATTACATGTAGAAATTGATTTTAATCATTATAAGAAATGCAATTTCGATACGAGTGTTTTAAATGCTTTATAAGATCTACAAAAGATCAATTTTGATGCTGCTTATTCTTATGTTACTTGACACGGACGAGCTCGCTGAGGCAGTCATAGATTTAAGCCTAATCGGCGTCTCTTGTTTTGTAGACTAAGTAGGGCTACGACTTTTGCTACTCACTCATCACATTCGCTTGCACAGCCCCTTTTCAAAGGGGGGCACAATCACACACCTTACAGACAGAGCAATGAAGAACTATCATGCCCGCACCGGGACTCGAACCGGGGACGCTCACATCAAAGGGAAGACGCGCTACCTCTGTGTCAGGATGCCGGCACACAAAATAGCAATAGCTTATAAAGCCTTTGAAGGTTGCATAATTAATATTTTACTTCATCACATTAAACATTTACTTCATCATATTCAACTGCAAAGAAATAATTGATAGAAATTGATTGTAGATATTTCAGCTTATACGAAGTGCAATTTCTATACGAGTATTTGAACTGCTTTATGCTGATGTACAAAGGAACAGCAGCGTCTAAAGCCTTTGATGGCAGCATAATTGCTATCTTAATAGATATTAACACAGCAAATAGCTTTGCTAAACTAAGGTTATTAGCTCAACCAGCATGCCATTGACTGAATACTGAGAGCAGTCTGATGGTAACAACATTCCCTCCTCATCTCTGACTGCTATTGACTCGTGAGCATTATGGTAATGTTAAATATATAATATAAGCCTACAATTAATTTGTATTCGCTCTTGACATATTTATGCACTTCAGTGCTCTAGAATTGTTTCACTTTGTTCTGCAATAGTTTGCATGAAATTTTATGAAAACTTGTATCACATTACAAAAGGATTACACATTCATAAACATAACAAAAGGTTTTTTTAAAACATTGAAAACTATAAACTTGAAAATAAATAATCGTGAAACTTGTATAAATTACAATGATATATTGTAATTAATTCATAGATTTAAAGATGTTGCTGAATTTTGTATAATTATTTAGCTACAATTCGAAAATCAACACAAAACTAGATATAATTAATTATCTTCCGAAAACTTATCGATGAATCGTTTTCATTTATTATCGGGATTATTGCATTTTATACAATTTTAGTACGATCCATTAGGGGGAAAATGCTCTGTTTTTAAGCATATCATTTTCCTAAGAATAGCAATTTTTAATAAACAAATTGAAATTTCATTTATGCGTGGGTATGTCTATCCAGGCGGACATGTTCTGTTCTGCATATAATATAATACAAATGTTTATCTTAAAGAAAATAAATAAAAAAAAACATTTAAACTTATAACTTTCAAGTGTTATATTTGACTCAAGTTATATGAATAAAATACTTTATACATGCATTAATGAAATTAGTAAAACATATGATATTTCAAAATTAAATTATCAAATATTGCAAATAAGAATAATTTTTAAATGAAAAAAAATCTAAGAAGCATGTTTTATTTGGATTCGATTTTTTATTCCTATTATATCATGTATATTTTATTCCTATTATATCATGTATATTTGAAGATTAAGTAAGATTATTATTTTTTAAAATTTCTGCTTCATAAATCTTCAGAATTCCTGCAGGCAGAATGTTTTAAGTAAAATTACAGAAAGTAAATAGTAAGTTTTTTTTTAACTCTTCAAAGGAATTAGGTTTTAATTCTCAATAAAATAGACATTATTTGTTATTAATTACAGCTTCATTCATATCATTAGGGTTTTAATTAAAATTTTCAGTTATTTATTTTTGCAGAACAACTGTTTTCTTTTCTTTTTTATGGGTTTTCAATGTGTACCTTAAAGTGTTTCCTGGGCTGATTCATTAATATATGATATTACACAAACTACAAAAAAATATTTTTATACATTTAATTAATCAAAAATCATTCCGCAAAGATTTTTATATTTATTTTGAATATGAAAATTGTATTGTTTATCGAAGCATAAACTTGCAAATAATTTAATGTATCCATAATACACATACCTTTCAATTTTCATGTTTATCTAAAAAATACTTTTATCATACATATAAAATTGTTTTACGATACTTTTGATTCATGGAACTAGTACCATAATTTTTCCAAAATATGATACACCACAGCCAAACAGATTAAAAACCCCATGGAACAAATCCCATAATTTTTCAATAACATTTATAAATCATAGCCAAATAGATTCAAAAATTAAAATAGTTTCACCAACCCCATGGAACTAATCCCATCATTTTACCATAGAATTAATAAGCCATTGCCAAACAGATTCAAAACTCAAAATAGTTTCATCAACCCCATGGAACTAATCCCATAATTTTTCAATAATATTAATAAACCATAGCAAAACAGATTCAAAAATCAAAATAGTTTCACCAACTACATGAAACTAATCCCATAATTTTTCCATAATATTTTTTAATAACAATCGGTATTATTTCTCTACGTTTTATTATTACTCTTGTGACTTTTTTATGTAATTCTTCATTTAAGTGGCAGGTAAAAATTTAGGATCTTGCTTCCTGATTCGCATTCAGAAATTTATGCCTCCTATCATAAAGGGAGAATAAAAAACTCCTTAATACCGGGCATGAACATAAAAACGTTCCTTTCTTTCATTTATTTTTCACGCCCGAGGGCTGGACTAGAGAATACAACTTCTTATGTCTTGAGGAGATTCAATAGGAATTTAGGAGTCGGAAGAGGCTCTCTTAATGGGACCTCTATTTCCTTTTACGACACCAGAGACCGGATTTTACGAGGGCCCCTTCTAGGCCCCTCTGGCCTTTCCCCTCGAAATGGAGGAGAAAGTTGGCAAGAGTCAATCTTTGGTACGTGATCCCGTCATTTTAACAAAAGATTCCGCCGCCTAATCCTCCTTCTCTCGCAAAGTACTCACTGTTCATAAAATCGTGGGGTGACAAAATTCGAGGGATGGTGCCGAGTTAAGATACTTTGTTGGGTATAAAATCACGTCCAGACCAAAAGAAAAGGTCCATCGATTTTCTCTAAATGTCGAGGGCCAATAAACAATGATTTTAGATGTTTTATTTTAATTGCTATTATCTTATATAAGAATATTATTTTTTTTTTATTTTATTTATAGAAATTTAGTTGTTACAAGGCTTGAAGAAAAGATATAGAATTTTTTAATATTATTTTTTTAAATATTAAAATGAAATTTGCCATGGATATTTCAATGTATCTTGTCAAAACGTAATTTCTTGAACGGCCAAGCATCACGTGCTCGTGCGAGTTAAATTATATTTTTATTCATTTTAATTGTTTCATTGAATGAGTCACTTTAGTATTGCAAAGGATTTATTGTTTTAAAAGAATATCATATTTCCTATTTATTTCATCTCATATAATCACGTGCTCAAAATGACAATTTTCAAAGTTTTATTTGCTGTAGTCATTAACTTATTTTTTTAATCAGACCTTTTTGTAAATGCAATGGCAACGCGTTATTAAAATCTTGTTTTTTGAGATGCTTGCGTAGATAATAAAATTTCAATTTTTCACCTACGGGTTTTTTTATTTTTATTTTTCGCCTGCGAATTTTTTTGACGCCATAAACCTCATTCTCAAAATAACATCACGTTCTGACATGATAATAAGATATTTTACTCAAAATTTTATATTTTTTACAGTATTATAGATTGGTAAATATTGATATAATTATATGCAATATGTTTTTAAGTCCAATTTATAATTTTTAAAATGGTTCTTTTGGTTTGAATGGTACATACGGAATAATTTTTTTGAAATACAATAGCTTTAAATTTTCAGAACTAAACTTTATCTTTGGATCTGCTTTGTAAACAAATAGATTGGAATAAATGTTCATAAAATAATTATAATTTAGCATTAAACTGTAACGTCTTAAAAAAGTTTTTTTTTTTTTTTTTGAAAAATAATAACTAAGAAATAAACAAGCAAGTTAAGTTTTTGAAAACTAAAAAAAAATACGTCCTATAACTTTTATTCTTTTGAGCTATCAGTTTTCTGTATTTTTGATAAAGTTATTGGACCATAAAATGGGAAACAAAAACCACTTAAGGTATAATATTTCCTGTATTCCAGCAGTAAACAGGAAAAATGTGAATATAGGAAAATATATTCATAAAATAATTATAATTCATCATTAAACTGTAACAGCATCTTGAAACGGCAGTTTTTGTTGGAAAAATAATTACTACGAAATAAACAAGAACGTTAAGTTTCTGAAAACTAAAAAAATATGTCCTATAACTATTACTCTTTTGAGCTATCAATTTTTCCGTATTTTTGATACCTTTGTTGCGCAATCAAAATGGGGAACTAAAACCGCTCATGATATAATGCTTCCTGTATTCCTGTCGTATGCCTACATCCAATGAGTGTTTGAAAACGCCATCTTCTTTACCATTGTGTCGGTTTTAAATCATGATATTGAACTGACTATATTCCTTCTTAATCACCAGGACATCTTCGACAAAGAGATCAAAATGACAGCTCGAAGATGTCGAATGCTATCATTCAATAGGATGAATTCATTTGAAAATGCGCCAACTTATCTTCTGATATGTGGATCGGGAATTTCAATTCTGAAGATACGCTATAAGGATACATGCATAGAGAATCAGTATGACGACTGATATATATTCCAATCAAAACAAGTATATCATGTCTCTTAAATTTTTAAAATATTATTTATAAAGTGTAGTAAGGAAAAAATTGTTTATAATGTTAAAAAAAAGAAAGAATTAATTCCACATATCTACCAAATAATTCACTTAATCTGAACATAGAAATAAATTAGTTGTTCTGATTTGTAAGGTTTGAACTCCGTTTGTGTTATTTTAAGGAAATCAAAATAATTATTATTCCCATTATATATCATAAAATAATTATTATCTTTGTATAAATAAAAGATTCAATTCCTATTTGATACAAATATACATTAATCTAACAACTTATTCAGAGAGTTTTATTATCACGTCGGAAAAAGATATTGTTTTAGGAATGAGGTTTTGTGGCGTCAACATAAACACGAAGGAGAAAAAAAATTATTTTCTGAACGAGCATCTCAAAAAATTAGCTTTTAAAAACGCGTTTTTATCACATTTACAATAGCTCTGATTTTTTAAAAAAATAAGTCAATGACTACAGCCAATAAAACCCAGAAAAATGTAATTTTGATCACGTGATCATACGAAATGAAATAAATAGGAAAAGTGATATTTTTTTAAACAATAAATTCTAGATAAAATTTTCATGATTGTTTGCAATACTAAAGGGACTCATTCAATGAAACAATTGAAATGAATAAAAATATAATTTAATTTGCACAGGCACGTGGTGCTTGGCCTTTCAAGAAATTATGTTCTGACATGATATATTGAAATGTGCATAGCAAATTTCATTTTAATCTTTTTTTCTTCTTTTTATTGCATATGTATGAAATAAAATACCAAGTTCGTATTAAGAATATAAACAAATAATTTCATTTTATGCTTAGAAAGCAGAAAAGCAGTCATTATTTTGGAAAGGAAAGTCTATTTTTACTGAAAACAGAAAAAAAGAGGAACAATAATTTTAAATTTTTTTGTATAGTATTTGTTTCTTTATCTATTAACCCTTAAGAAAAACATTACCTATTTTGTGTGAAACTTTCAGATTATTTAAAGAATGTTATTCGAAATAATTCTCAAATAAATGTTTGCTATTGTTGAAATACTACTACCACTACAAAAACATAATTTCTACTGTGTAAATAAAAGCATTTAATTTTTGCCTTATTTAATATTAGGATAATTTCTTGTATGTTCTTTTATCATAAAGTTTTACATTAATTAATCTTTAAGTCTGTACTATTTATATATGATAGTTGCGTTACTTTAAATACACAATTTAAAAATAATTCTTGCACTTTATATCGCTGATATTTACCTATTTCAAAAAAAATATTTCAGCATATTTCATATAATTCTCTTTATTAAACTTAAGTGTTAATTTAACACAATATATTAATCAGAAAATTCTAAATTTGAAAAGACCTTCTTAATTTAAGATTAAAAGCTTTTAATGTAGGATAATTTACTCACGCATCTCTCTTGATTACATCGTGATACACGCGATAAATCATCTTTGTAAAAGATTATAGCCAAATCACTGTCAGCAATAAAAAAGGTGATAAGATATATCCTCATTTTTACAAATATTAATTTTCGGTAGATAATGCACTTAATCATTTATTTTTTTTAATTTTATTAAACGTCAAGCTGCGAAGTAATATATTAATTAGAATTGATTTAGAAGGAGGTTTTCTCAAGATATAATTACATGCCAATTTTTTTAATATTAAAAATAAGTAATTTTTCAAAAGCCTTTTTAAACATTAAGATTAAGATCTTCGGAGAAAATACCATTAGAAACATTGTTAAATGAATATTAAACCTAAGGGTGTTCAAGAAATTAAAGAAAGTAAAATTTGCTTTTAAAAAATATGAAGCCGTGATTTATTAATCACTAAATACAAAATGTAAACAGCACGGCTGAGAACTAAAAATAAGTATATCTTAAAAATAAAAATATATGATTAGTAAAGCAAAGAAAACAGAATTTAAAAAAGAACCGTTGGATTCATGCTTGTATTTCTTTTTATATTTAGAGATTAAAGGAATATATATAAAAATTTATAATTTTTAAGGTCATAACCAGTACTACTTGTTTTCTTTTTTTTGCCTAGATATCTTATATTAAAAGAAAAGTATTTGAAAAAGTTATCACAAAAAAATTATTTTTTTATTTGCAGATAATCGGATAATATATAAAGAAGTAAAAATCCTTTCTTAAAATAGGAATGTGATTTGTAAGGGGTAAAAATTATATAAATAACATGATATTTTAATTCCATATAATATATTATGTACATAATTAATGAAAAGTATTATATATAATCATTCTGCAGGTTAATTTTCATACTGTAGACAGATTTTTTAAAATTCTATTTTTAAAAAATGACAACATTAGGCACTAAATATTCATTTTTCAATTTGTAAAAAAATATTTACACTCAATATTTGATTCAACAGAAAATAAAGAAAAAAAACCCAGTTAATTATATTGATTTTTTTATTTATAATAATATTGATCACGTAGGAATTTAATATTAGTAACAAAACTCTTTATTTTTATGAAAACATTAATAGTTTTAGAACATATTTATTAATTATTTTATTATGTAATAAAACAGTAATTAATAAGGAAATGCAAAGCACAATCGAAATAAAATTGTTAAAAGAGCAGAAGATAAAGAAAGATTATTATTCGAATTAGTTTTTAAATTAGCTAGAAAGTTTAAAAATAATCCCTCTCATTTTGAATCGTTGATATTATTTATTTAAATTCATTAATATTTTATGTTTTTCTAAAATGTAAATTGAATTTATATACCACATTATAGCAAATTTTTGAAAATATTATTTCAATATAAAAATAAAAGAAAAAATTTATTAATTTTCACTGACGGCTTAGCAAAAAAATGCAATTATATCTTTGTTTCTAGCTGACATCATTCATGAATATAATTATAAATGCAAATTTTTTTAAGTATTCAATATTAATGACATTTTTGTAAATATGGTAGTATTTTTTGTGCCACTTCAAAGGCGTAAAAAAGAAATCTTGCACTTTTTAAATAGAAAAACACGTTTCTTATAAAGCATAACGATGAGATCCACAATAGACGCAAATCTACAGTGATATTTAGTGCTACAAATCAGATTATAACACTGATTTTCAATGCATTTTTAAGTATTATATTCATATACACATGGATAAAAGAACAATTTCTAAACAATATTTTCGGAGCGTAAAAAGTGAATAAGTATGAGTCCAGTGAAACTTTTGGTACTAATTGTTTTTAAGATCTCAGTATTTTTTAAATATATTCTTCAGATAATGAGAAGAAGAAATTGTGTTAGCAATCATGAATAATAAATGAATCATGATTTTTATAATAACAAATATAATTTTGCAACATTTTTGAATGATTTTTTTTTGTATCTTATTTACTAAAATACTCTTTATACAGAAAAAAAAATCCCTATTTAAGATAGTTTCGAAGATAACAAACAGACGATTATTGAGAGATGTCTGAACTTAGCTACGACTGAGACAGGTTGATTTTTCTTTTCATTTATCTTATTTACTAAAATACTCTTTATACTAAAAAGAATCGTTATTTAAGATAATTTCGAAAATAATAAAACAATTTGTTTTCTTCCCCCTAACGATTATTCGGAGAATTCTGAACTTAGCTACAACTGAAATATGCTGATTTTTCTTTTCGTTTACTTTTTTTACTAAAATACTCTTTATACAAAAAAAATCGTTATTTAATATAGTTTCGAAGGTAACCAAACAATTTCCTTGCTTCCCCTAACAATTGTTTGGAGATGTCCAACATTGATACGACAGAGATTAGCTGATTTTTCTTTTCATTTACCTTATTTTCTAAAATACTCTTTATACCATAAAAATCATTATTTAAGATAGTTTTGAAGATAACGAAACAATTTTCTAGCTTCACCCTGAAAATTATTCGGAGATGTCCGAACTTAGCTACGACTGAGATTTATTGATTTTTCTTTTCGTTTATCTTATTTACTTAAATACTCTTTATACAAAAAAAAATCATTATTTAAGATCGTTTCGAAAATCAAACCATTTGCTAGCTTCACCCAAACGATTGTTCGTAGATGTCCAAACTTAGCTCCGACTGAGACTTCAAAGATTATGCCCCATTCCAGTAAGTCGAATATGAAACAATATTAATTATCGGAACGGTCCATTATAATCCTCATTTCTATTCCCACTCACTTCTCGTAATTACGGCATTCCACCGTTCATCTTCGTAATACCGTGCAACGCAATCCCGTTAATCTACGACTATAATCCCGGGATCTAATCTACCAAGCTGCAATGCCCAGACGAAACTAAATTAGGCTTCACAACAGGCCGAGCACAGATTTCGTAGATTGTAGATTCAGTGATCCACTGTCGTTGGAAAGCAAAGCTCGTTCTAAACAGGCAGTGCCGTAAACTGTTGCATTAATTTATTTTATAATTAGAATCAGTATTTTACAGCAAGCACATGGATCGGATTTGAAGGTTTTAGTTTATTGTTATCTAGCGGCATTATTTTCAACTTAAGTTAAAGATTTTGGTACAGAATATTAATAAGATTAAGAGGATGGGATAAATAGTTTGGGAAACGGGTGATATTTTCTAAGAAAATATTTATACGTCTAGATTTACATGGATTGATGTATCGAAGGAATTAAAATAATTATAGATTGTGAAGTTATTATCGGATAAAATTGTTTTGGAAATTCTAAACCTTATACTTAAATGGAAATTATTTATCACAGATCACACTTTTTGCTGCTCTGAAGTGACAGGAATGAATTATCAGTTTTCTTTTAATGCATCTGTTGAACAATTATAAAGTAAATGGAATATATAATTTTAATTAGCAAATTCCTTATTAAAGTAGCTTTTAATGAGTCAATTTTTAATGCATGGAAATTTACCGTAGTTGTAAGATCTTTTTTTCAAAGTTTCGTTAATAGTACTCTCAAGTTTTTATCCATGATTTGTCGAATATTAGCAAACACAAAATTCCAAATCTGGAAACCTTACATTTATCAAACCTATAAAAATTAGTTATAATTTAACATGTGTGTGTTTTCTTTGATAATGATATCACCTAGTGATTTATAAAGGATAAGAATTAATATAAATAAATGAAAATGGAGACCCTTTAAGAAACGAATTAGACAGTTTTACTACACTGAATGCTTTTTACATTTAAAATAATACGGAAACCAATGAACCACCAGTTCATCCAAGATACTGGAACTATAACTTTGTTTTATATGAAAGTAAAAGTTACGACTGCTTGTTCCCATACTTCAGAAATTTCTGATATTCCGAAAAACACATTTAAATTGTTTTTGTCTATCGCTGCTTGTCTGCAATAAGATAATTCAAAAACACTTTCGGCTGGAATAATAAAATGTGTTACGTAGTCTTGACACCATATTTGTATCTTCCAAATAAAATTTGAAAGGCGATTATCGAAGGTAAATTTGTCAACCTGGCCATATGAATTTAAAAATAATAACCCAAAACCACAAAATTCTATAAAAATGGACTTTTCAGTCTAAAACATATCACGAATTCCAAATATAACTATCTTCTGTCTTATGAGTTGTTTTTCTAAAATGCAGAAACTACAACATAAGTTTTATTGTAACATTTCTCTAACATTTTTTTTCCTAAAAATCGTTTTACATTTATAAGTAATAATATTATAAACATTTTAATGAAATTTTAAATTGTTACTATATTCTTTAACCTAATTCTTTACAAACTACTTTAAATTTTCGCTAAATTAAAAAAGTAATAAATTAACCAATTCACATAATTATGGAATGAAACTTTTATACTTATCTTAACCAATTTGCTATTGCCAAAGCTATATGATTATTTAAATTGTCACTGTCAAAACTGTAGGATTAATCAAACTACCACTGCCAAAACTGTAGGATTAACCAAATTGCCACTGCCCAAACTATACGATTAACCAAATTGCTATTGCAAAAACTGTAGGATTAACTAAATAATCATTGGCATAACTCTATGATTTACCTAATTATCATTGCTAAAACTGTAGGATTAACCTAATTGCCCTCGCCAAAACAGAAGAATTAACATGAATTAAAAGCACAGATAAAGTCTTCATATCATTTAAAACATTAAATACAGCACTTTTACACACAAAATACATAGATAGAAATAGAAATAAAAAAAGAATAAAAGTCGGACACAAATTAAATAAAGTTTACATAATAAAAGGTCCCACGAATATGCGTGTACTTTTTAATACCTTCCTATATCGCATTTTATTACTTTCATTACATGCATATTTAGCCTTTTTTTACATCAGAGCACAATGAAAATGAGAAAAATAAACACACACAAAGAAATAATGAATAAGAAAAAGTTAACGACCGAAATACCAGGCCAAACTAAAAAGAAAATGGAAGGAGTTAAATACAATATCATAACACACAAAACATTAAATCGCCTTAAACTTCTAAAAGTAAATAAATTAATTAAATTAAACTAACATAGAATTAAACTAAAAAACTGTAATTTCAGATTCCTTTTCTATACCATCGAAGAGGCAAGCTAAACAATCGTGAAAATATTTTTTTAAAAAAATATCATTAAAAACCAAATTATTCAAAATATTTTAGATATTTTAAAATTAATATTGCAACCCATAAAATGCACTACATATTCCTATTATCTTTCAGAAAGGCATTTTGGAACAATAATTCGTATTAACTAAATATTTGTATATTATTATGAGAATTAACTAATGTTTCTAAAAAACTAATTCAAAATAACTTTGAAGTACTTTAATTTACATTAAAGAAGTTGCTTCTGATAAATGAATTCACAGTAGTCTTTAACGAACGTTAATGATAATGGTTTTACTTTCATCTTTGAATTAAAACATCGCCACAATATAGCTTAGCTTTGTTGCTTTTCCTAGCAAATGTGACTCTCTCTTAAAATCCATTATTATTAAAGAACTGTAATTAACTCAAACTTCAAATATTGTCATAAACACTAAATTAGGAGGAAAAAATCTCTTTTCGGAGTTTAAAATAAGTTAAAGTTTGTAAAGTACAAAAAAAGGAATATTACTGGCTGAAAATGAATCATTAAAAAAATCATTCGGAATTATTGTACTAATGATGAGCGGAAAAGCTAATAAAATTTAGGCTGAAGTTGAAACAAAAAATAATTTCATTAGCCATAAAACCCAAAGGAAACATTTGAAAGAAGATATGAGCAATTTGTGGGAACTGGTTAATGTTTCCTATATCAAACATAAAAAAGGACAAACAAAACCAATGGTGAGATTATTTTTAATGGTGTAGCATTTAACAAAGTAATAAATGCTTGATTTGGTCATTTTTAAAATCACTAAGTTATTTCAAAAAGCACTTGACTTTGGAAAGTATCATATTATAAAGTTTTATAATTTTTTCAGAAATATTTTGGGAAAAACTTTGCTTAATTTAAGAAAACATTGTGAATCTTTTGATGAATTTACCAATTTTTTAAAATGATGATG
>JAOUZG010019159.1:24444789-24465468 GCA_026289955.1 Argiope argentata | reverse complement strand
ATATATATACTTTTGGAACTAAGTGTCTTTCAAAGATTAAGGATTACTGATAATTTCAATTATATTTTTTATACCTAACCTGTCCTCAATGGCTTCTTCGTTAAATTGTTTTTAAACTTCACAATCTGAAAGACATTTCATGCAGTTTTAAAAGCATCACAATGTAAATACTATTGACTAGTTTAAATTTCTATCATCCTTCAAACATCATTTTGGAACAACAAATTTTCATCAAACATTATTTTGCAACAACAAATCTTCATTAAACATTATTTTGGAACAACAAAATATTTATCCTACACCTATTGCAATATTGGTGAATTAACTTACACCTATTGCAATATTGCTGAATTAACTTACACCTATTGCAATGTTGTTAAATTAACTTACACCTATTGCAATATTGTTAAATTAACTTACACCTATTGCAATATTGTTGGATTAACTTACACCTATTGCAATATTACTGAATTGAAATATTGTAAGTAGAGGAACAGAAGTAATATCGGTCAGCATCGACATTATATAGCTATTATAAGATTTATTGCTAAATTTATGGAACATATTCATATATTATTGACTGGTGATAAGGCATTAATTTAGGGATCTGGTTTCATGTTCCATATCCGATTTCTCAAAAGAATTGCCGTATAAGGGTGTCTGACGCACGCTTGTCGAGGTGAAATGTCCCTCCACTTGTATTTTATGGAAATTTTGATAAAAGATGCTATATAAGGTGTCTATATCATGATCTCGTTTATTGACCCTGGTTCCCAGTTAAAAAGTCCGTCTCAAGATACCCTTAGAATTATGTTTTATAGTGTGAATGTGCTTAAGTGGAATGAGCTGAGTGTGGGTGTGTGTATACATCATATTACAATATAATGTTACAAACCTGTAATTGTGTTTCCCAGCAAGAATATTGTTCGTAAGAAAGATTATTGTGTGATCAGTTCTGTTGCGTGCTGATCAGGTAATCTCTGAGCTTGGCGATTATTTGGTGGCTTGGCGACGAATTTGGTAGTTTTGGCAACAAAAGGAAATTATTAGAAACTTCTAGAATTTCCACGATCCGTCCAATACAAACCAAGATGTGTCCTGATGGCCTTGTAGGTTCTCGCCCGTCATCCAGGAGCTATAAAAGGCTGGCAACCTCAAACTGAAGGGGAATTGAGTGTGTGAAAATTGAATTGAATGGTAAATTGAATCATACCGGGAACAGAGTTGGAGCCAAAGATAAGTAACTAGTCGGCAAATTAATTTAACAACATTGCAATAGGTGTAAGTTAAACAACGGCGAAATAGTTCGACTTAGAACCAGTGTGCTGTGGAGCTCAATTAAGTGCTCAAATGAGCTGCTGTATGCCGAGTCCAGCTCTATGCGATGTCCTGTATTCGTTTTGGCTGTAGATATTTGTCGTCTTTGGGTAAATAATTGCGCCTTCACTCCATACACATTCACTATATAAACGAACCTGTCGCTAGATAATTCGTGATAATATGGATACATCATACAAATATATACATATCTATAAATATATAAAAACGCCATTCGTAATTTTTGTCAGCAAAACATCTTAATTCTGTCCTTACTCAATGTTTTCCATTTAATAAGACGGGAAATTTCATTTTAATAGCATACTTGATTTTATAATAACATTTTGATTTTTTTCCTCTATCAGTTAGCTTTTTTAGATAAGTATTTGATAAAAACTCCAAGATTCAGTTCCAAGAAGGAAACAACCATGTAAGAATGCCTTTTATTTCTTAAAAATAAAATAATAATCTTTTCCATTCTGCATCATCTGATCTAGTTTTGAAAGAATTACAAGAACTAGTTCGCTTACAAGATTTGATTTACAAGTTGGTGCAAGGAATTTTAGATAGAGTGTTGCATGTTTTCATAATAGTAGGTGTAACTTTAACTCATGAATATTATTCAGAGCCAAGAAATAAATCTAACAATATATTAAATGAGATTTTCCCAACAATATTAGAGCACTATCTTACACTTTTCCAACGAGCAAAACTGCACTTTTAAGGAACTAATAAGATTCAGAAATGTTGAGAACAGTACAATAACTTAACAATACCGAAACGAAACAATTATCATATAGTTTTAATTGTTTTTTTACATCCATTCCCAAGAAATGTTTTATTCAATTCAGGCATGACAATTTTGATGAATGTTAATGTGAGTTATCAAAGCTATAACTCAATAAAACTTTCTTATAAAGTTATGCAAGTTCTCTTTTTACAGTAAATTATTTTAAATTTATGAAAACTAAGTCATCACTTGCAGTTTCTTTCATAAGTAATAGATATTACACAACTAAAAATATATTATCCAATTAACGAGAGCAATGAAATCTGCATTCTTACCAGTTTGTAAAGTAAAAGGGCAAAATTCATATTTTTTTTCTAGATTTAAGAAGGTTATCATATACTTTTATCTATTTGCATTAAAAAAACACATCATATTTAACTTTTAGTTAAAAAAATATTTCAAAACCCCTTTTTTATTTTGCATGTTATCTTTTATATGATCTTCATTATAAGACAATACAAAAAGCTCTGCAAAATAATATAGTTACTAATATTCGTGTTTTTAATTATGTCTTTTTGAAAATAAATACTCTTAAATAAAAAACTCCTCTGCTTTTAAAAAGATCACAAAAATCAAATCGTTGTTGAATGAAAAGAATCGCTGGAGTTACTAATAATTTACACAAATGATTTTATTTGTTTCAATCTTATTCTTTCTTATTTATTTGGATTCCTCAAATAAGTGGACTAATATCCATAATTCACAATTGTCGTGACACAAATTTGAAAAAAGAAAACTTTAAAAAAAAATTAGAGTACTCAAACTCGTTGTGATGGAAGCAGTAATTCAAAAAAGAGGCTTAGTTTTCAAAGAAACATTTCCTCTAAAAGATCTTTCAACGATAAAAAAAAATACCAAAATCGAATAAATCGCTTCTGCAAAATGTTCAAATAGAATTAAATGATCATACGTACATCATTTAAACGTCCATTCCTTTTAGAGGTATTTAAAAACGATTTGAATCCTTAAACGGTCACATTAATCTTCTTTTACATGTAACTGGATGTAATTTATTGAATTTGGAATGAAGTTCTTGCCAAATCCTCTCCTGCTTTTAAACAATTGAACATGATTCAATTTGAAGAACTTTTAGAAAGTAGGTAATTTAAATACGAAATGTATCTATTAAGCGTCGAATCCCCTTTAGGATTATACATCTCTAAGTAATCAATTAATGAGTGCCAAAATTGAGAATTTGAGTATTGATTTTATTTTATTTTATTTCATTTAGGCATGTCTTAGTGCATTTTTCAAACCTTATAGCTCCTTTAATGTTTCATTCGAAGTAAAATCCTGAAGGTTTTGAGATTTTATTTATAAAAAATCTAATAAAAATTAAATGAATCAGAATTACAGAATAAAAGGAAATTCCTATTTTTGGAATTGGATTTTGAATGGTGGTAGAAATCAATTTTCAATTAGTAATCTAGATTTACTTGATAAAAGTGCTGTGTGAAGCTTATTAATTCATAAATTAATATTATTAAAAATCGTATTTTATCATTATAATATAAATACTGGCTCAATTTTGTGTGATTGAATAGTTACTCTGATTTATTTATTGTTTTTGAACATTTTTAGTGACCCGGTTTTACCAGACATGTCATTTACAAAGATGCAAATTTTAACAGGTCAAAAGTCTTAACTTAGGTCAAAGATTCTAGGATAAAAAAAATTGAAGGGAGAAATGATGGTTTTTTTAACAAAATAATATTTTTTTAGTAATACCAAATAATAAAGTTCAAATAAACCTTCAATTACATTTGTAAAGGCTCCGTTTTCACATTTTTGATTTTAAAAAATCTTGTTAGCAATTTAAAAAAAGGTAAAAAATTCTGATTTGAAGCTAAATTGATTACATATGGTACACATATTTAACATCTAAAATTCAGAAACTTTTCTGGTTTGAACCAAATTCTTCTAAAATTAGATCGTCTGCCATAATACACTTTCATAAAACTGTTAACACGATAACTCAAGACATATTGGCTTATACAAATTAAAACATGATTTTGTTATTACAATTTTAGTTTTGTAGTAAATTTTGGATTTCGTCGTACGGAAAAGTTCAAACAATTTATTGATACAGAAAAGCAATTTTTTAAATCTATGACATGCAATTAATAACGAAAAGTGCCTTTATTGGAAAGTATGCTAAAAAATGCAGAGAAGAAATTTCCATAATTAAAATAATTGATAGAGAAATTCTATATTTCATGGTTTGTGGAATTCAATAAGTGAAAATGCAGAAATATCTTTTTTTCCACATTTACAATCAAGGTCATTGAAAAGTCATATTATTTTTGAGTCCCTGTTTATAAATGGAATCTAATTTACAAACTGTTAACTGATAATTTAATTTCTATAATTTTTTATACAAGTATAAAAAATTTCTAGTAATCAAATTTGTTTTATATATTATTAGAAGATTCGTTCAGAAAACCTCTACTAAACATTGATATCACTCAACATCAATAAAATTTAGTATCCTTAAATTGAAAGTTGTCGAATGTCAAAATATAATAGTTAAAATCAAGACAGATGGGATTTTTTTTCGAGAAAATGTTCTTATAAACGTAATATGTAGAATCCCTGTTTTATTACTTAAAACTTTCTTTTACTCAGTCATTGGTTGCACTTCAAATTAATCTTTCTTTTAATTCCTTACATTTTGTTTTATTACATAAATCATTCTAAAATATCTTTTACAATTACAATTATTTTTATCCTCATAATAGAAAGCAACAAGTCTTAGATGGTAATTTAGCCCTTTTGAAACTAATTGTATGTAATTCATTTTGTCTATAAGGTAATTTGAAACTTAAATCCCATTTAATAGAAATAAGATATTATTTTGCGGTTTCTTGACTAAAATTTAATGAAACTCATAATGCAATTATCATTATTTTCGGATCAAATAACAAAAAAAATGTTATGAAAATAAATAATGAATGTAATTAATTTCTCCAAAAAATTTGCGATTTGTCTCATGAAATTATAAAATGTATTTTTTAGAAACCCCGTAAATGTATTAAGTTCATCAGATTACTTGATAATTCTGTGCTTTACAATGAGTATTTGAATAATACATAAGTTCAAAAGTTATCAAATAATAAATTCAAAAGTTAATTAAAAATTTGTATGCTTTTATTATTTAGAACAATATATCGCTTTAAAATAATTGTCAGTACTCATATATCAATATTTCATCACAAAATATTTAAAAAAAATCTACAAAAAAATTGAAAATTAAAATTGGGTATTTTTATAATGCTAAATGAAAAAATATTTATTTTTTATTTCTCAACATTTATGTTTATGTAATTTGTTAACTTTTACAAATACTAAAAAATATACTCTAATAATTGCATACTTTAATTTTCATTTTAATTATGAACTAATATTTAATTAATATAAACTTTTAAATAAATCTCAGCACTTAATATTATAAACAATTCATAGCTTTTATAAGTAAGATTCAATTAAATGAACTTTAAAAAAGGCTTTTCTTATATAATTTTATCTCTGGTATAAATTTTTTTACATTACTATGTTTTAAAATGTATAAAGTTTAGAAAACTATCAAATATCGATTTTTTTTCCTTATTTTCACGATGAAAGAAGTGTCACTATAAAAAAAACACAGACTCTATTTGCATTCTCAGAGGAAGCACGTTTCTATCATGCAACTCATATCGAATGGAATATCGAATCTGATAAGAAGAAAATACCTTTTCCTTTGATGTTCCAAAAACGAAATCGAAAATTTCATTACATTTGATATGTGCTTATAAACAAAACCACATTCCGATGTTTCTTCTAAAATTTCCTTACGTAGCTCATTTCTAACCTCCATCGCACATCGAAAGATCTAGTATAGCAAAGAGAACGTGAGGCCAATTTAAATTGTATACACAATTTTACCATAATTCATTCAACATATATTTTTATTTTGTTGATTTTATTCTTAAATTTGAAAAACAAGCGCTTTCGTGATGAATCCTTCAAAATTACTTTGGAAAGTTATTCAATTTCATTTGGTATTTTTTCGATTAAATGAAACATGAGTTAACATTACAAATAATTTATTTTAAATTTTTCTAGTATTTTCAACACGATATTTTATTTAAAAAGGGCCTACATATATGAAATATTGTATTAAGATCCTTCTCTGCCTAATTATTGAATTTTAAATTAATTATATTAGCCGAAGCTTTCTTTATTTTTCCAATTTTCTTTCATTTAATATTTCATCTATCTAAGAAATTTCATTTAATCATTATTTTGATAAAGCGTTTTCATTTTCAGCAGCCTTTTTTAATAAAATAATCACATCTTACATTCATATCCCAGGATATTATATTTTTAGCAAACAATTGTTCAAGCCCATCGAATTTAGTATTTCAAAGTTGAATTTTAATACGGTGGATGATCCCTTTAACCAGAAGTGGTGCTGAACATCTTAAATAGATAGACTGAGGAAATTCCTGATATTCCTATACAGGAATGTCATTCAAAATTATTCAACCTTTTTGAAATTAGAAGAATATTTAGCAAAAGTAACCCTTTATTTACTGTCTGAACTTAAAAGTACCATTTAAATCTCGATTATACCTTTGGGATATGATTGTTTTTGTCGATAGTATTCTAAAGAACACGGATATTGTAACCCAAATAGTAAAAAGTTAATATAAGCTAAAAGTGTGAATGAAAAATATTTAATTGGTAATTAAATTAATTAAAATATTTCTACTAATTAAGTTTTTTCTCTTGGGTTCTCTGGGATTATTCTACAAGGAAACTTAATTACTGGTGCACAAATGAAGTTGAAAAAAATGTTGAAAATGTAGTAAATGAAGGATTAAAGTAAACTAATTTAAATTCTAATTGTTGAGGGAAGTATTTTCATTTATAATAATTTTTATGAATTAGAGAATTTTCGAACCTTCTACTTTTTAAATAATATATATTTAAATTGAAACTTACAGCAGTTTTTTACCTCAGATTTTGATTTCTTATTAAAATCTTGGGCATAATTATTATTTCTATTAAATTTTTTTGGAAATAAAAGGAGAATAGAACTTTTTACGTTAAACTCTGAGTAATTAAATATGGTGTATAAAAGTTATACATTTTGCATGTGCGTTCTCTCACACAAGTCAAATTTCAATTCGTGACGCTGCATCCATGGATAAAATAAATATTTATAAAATTTATTCTTATATTCGGTAGTCTTATTTAGAAATAACTTAAATGTATTTGCCTTGATTTTTTTCTAATCGAGCAATAATTAATTACTGTTATTGAATATACCTTGGTAATATAGAGTGTAAAAGAAAATATATATATAGACATTCAACTATTTAAAATAAATTTTAATAATAAAAGAAAATTTATACATTTTTTAATTTTAATTTTTTATTGAAATTATACACTATTAAGAATAAAAATGAAAAAAAAAAACTAGAAAGACAGTTAATTGATTAAAATTTAATGAATTTTGGGGTTTCAATTAAAATTTGGTTTTAATGACTTAAATAATTAGGAATTTATTAAAAAAATATTTTTAAAAAAAGCTCAACTGAATTAGTTTTATTAGAAAAACTAAACTAAAAACTTCATAAGCATGAAATCAGAATTTAAAATTAGAAACATAGCAAATCATTTTTAAATAATTTATTATTGGATAATGAAATATTTAATAATGAATTTAGCCTCTTTCAAAATTCCTTTAATGAATGGATTTTTTCAAAAATTAAAAAAATAACATTTTGAATGAAACATCAGGTTATAATCATATTTTATGTTTGAGCTGTTTATCTTTACTTTTATTTCAAAATAGGCTTTTATTTATGTACTAACAACAGTGTGCCCACAAAAGAATGTGTTTATTATCATAATAATAAGCATCGAAATAAAACCATTGATCAAAATTACTGCTATAAAACACATTTAAAATGTCGGCATCCTTGCATACGCGTGGCGCGTTTTTTACGAGAGCAGGGCGTCCCGGTTTGACATGGTTGTTCTTCTGTATTCTAAATGTAGGATGTATGAATGTGCCTGCCTGTAAAAAGAGACGATGAGAAGTGTGTAGTTAAGTCGCACTCTTGGCCCTAGTTGGCGCTACTTCAAAAACGCGAGAAACCCATTCGACTTCAAATCACTGACGGCCATCATCGCGCTTGTCGATAGCAAGTGCCATTAGTAACAACAACAATAACACATTTAAAATATGTTTTTAAACGCATTAGAATTAAATAATTCTTTGCAATTTAAATTTATATCAAAGTATCATATTGGTATTAAAAAGCTTATGTTTGAAATTTAAAGAAGTACTATGATAATTATTCTGCAATTATATGCCCCGAATTCCTTCAGGAGAAACATTAAATTTTTGAGTAGTGTTTAATTCAAAACTAGCAAGATTTTGAAAAAATATTGTGTACTGAACACTACTAACTATTAAATAATTGGGAACCATATTAGTTAGTAAGAGTTCCAAAAAATTGTCCCAAAAAGTGTTTTGAATAATGTTTTCCATAATAATATCAAAAAATAAAGAAAATATGTCATCATATAATAATTACCAAACAAAAAACTGAGTATAATATTCTAGTTAAAATGTCCTGCAATTGATAAAGTACGTAAATTTAACAGATGCAAATTTAAGTGAGATCTAGGGGGAAAAAAAGCCTCTTGGAACTTATATATAAAACTATGGCAGCTTTACAAAAACTGGTTTAACAAATATTACGCTTAATTTCGTGTAAATTAAATTTATAGATGATTTTAATAAATAATTTTGTACAATATAAACTTTATTTTCTAATTGCCGTTTATGTTTGAAAAAGAAAAAAGAAACTCGTTAAAATGTCAAAAATGATAAATATGAAAAGTTGTAAAGATAATACCTATGAAAAAAAAGCTGATCGAAAAATTCCATAAAAATCCAATTCCCAATGCAACAATTATTTTTGTTATAAAAATGAGATTTTACTTAATATTTATCTGAAGCTTCGTGTTTTTATAACATGCTCTAACAGAATTTTATTTAATTCGATGGTTTAAATCAAATTGAACATTAGTGGTATGTAGTTCAAACAAGAAAGCTTTGGTGTGGTGCCAATGGCAATGATTTAATAAATCAAACACCAAAATAATCCAATAAAGGTCATGTAAAGGAGACAGATATGCTTTTATAAAAAAATCTACATCATAATCGAAAGCATAAAGAACCTTGTTGAACTAATCGCATAATGAGAAGTTTCAATTTGCAATATAAATAATAATTTTAAAACAATAAAGGATATTTCTATAAGAATAGAAATACATAAGCTAAATTGAAAGTTAAAGTAACCTAATTGGTAAAATTAAAATTTTTATGATAACTATTTAATGCACCAAATCTATCTGTAAATTCAGTAAAACTCTTTTGAATAATTGTTGAATAAAATGATTCTTGAAACGTTTTATTTTAAAAGTAGTTCTTACAAACTGGCTATCTCTAAAAATTGCTACCTTTTTCCCCGAATTCATTTATTGTCATTTTAAATATAATTTTATTACGTATTTCTGCATAAAATTAATTACAGAAGATGTTGGAAAAAAGATAGCTAAAAAAATTGGAAAAGCAGGTTCTTTACAAAATAAAACGGAATCTAATTAAACATGGCAACATTTTTACCTGTCAAAGTTTTTTCCCCAAATGAATCACATTTCATCCTTCCTTTTTCCCTAACAATCATCACAATTTCTTACACTAATTACATTAAGTACAATTATGGGGAAAATTTAATAAACTGATTGTCTAGCCTCCGGAAAAAAAGCTGCCAATGGTAATGAAGAGAATTGCTTTGGACACCTTCAGAATTTCTTAGTTTTTCCTCCATCAAATAGAAGAAAAAACTTCGAACATTTCCATAAATAAATTAATTATTTTGATACAAATCGAGTAGATACTTAAGCAGTTGGAAAAAGTTATAATTAAGATTGTTTGTTCTTTTATTAGAGCATTTATTTTCTCCCTGACAAATGTTAGGTTGTTTCTGGATTTTAAACACAATGTTTTGCCTCATTAATTATGGTCTCCAAAGCCATGAATTAATAGCCACTTGCTTAGAAAGATAAATTGTGAGGATTTTTTTCGCGCATGCGCTTTTTCTAATTAATGACATTTGAAAGGTTTTTAAATAGAAAAAATAATCGATACATAATTCAAATTATAGTTTTGCAATTTAAAATGCCTATGGATATATATAAGCATTTAACTTTCAACTTGTTTTTTTAACGTAAATTCTTTTAAAAGAGGCTCCAAGATAATAAAATAAATATTAGTTAATTTATAGTTTTTCAAATAATTTCAAATTGCTTTTCAGTCAAAATAATGCTTCCTTTCAAATATGAAAATTGATAAGCGATTAAAATGAAAGTATTACTTTTTAATCGTAGATAATTTGTTAAACACAGCGTTTGCTTTCAGTATTTAAAAAAGGATGAAAGCTTATTTGGAGAGGATTAATTTTTAGATTTTAAAAATTGTTTCCGATTACTTCATCAGTAACTTTCAAAATAATGCTTTATCAATTAAGTAGTATGAATACGGTCGTCATAAGATCTTTTAATATTTCAAGACTGTACACTACTGGTTAACTCTACATTCTGTGTAGAATTACTACAATAAACATGGAGCCCCGAGGAAGGTGCTCAAGATAAATCCACAGATCTTGACAACAGTGATTAATGTTATTGTAAGTCAAAAATGAAAAAATCAAATTTGATATCTTCGTGTCAAAAGGCCTGCCACCAAATTCAAGTAGATGTACGGTTATACAAGCATCGTTTGTGCTTATATAACCCTATATAAGCATCATAAACAAATAAACTCAACCGTGTATAAACGTAGCTGTTTCACTTTTGTTGCAAAATTAGAAATTTCATTAAAAATGGATATTTATATTTCTTGGGAAAATATTTTTAAAACAGCTTTTTTTTTCGTTCCATCATCTTAAAGAAATATAATAAAAGTTTTGTAAATATGTTTCTAAATTTGATAGTATTTTTTTGATAAATAATAAAGCTTATTGAGTTTTCTATCCAAGCAGACGAGCACTGATTATAAATTCAAACATGATTTTTTTTAATTACTTCTTATTTATTTAGCACTATTTATTTGTAAATCTATCCCCATGCAACGAAAAATAAAGTATCAATTCATTTTTCCCAATGTTTATGTAATTTTGATAAAATTAATAAATATTTATTTGTTTCAAATATAAACGTGCATACCTTTCCATACGGCAAAGTTTGCGAAAAATCCTAAATAATTTAATTTTCATTTAAGAAATTCAAAGAACATTTTTGCTAAATATTGAAATGTACTGAATTCCATTCCATCAACAGCATATAATCGGACTGGCGTGAATTATAAATCGAATCACTGTTTATTTTCTTCAAATTTATGAAATGAAATAAAAAAAAGGTAGATAAACAAAATTCGAATGAGAAACGGTAAGTCAAAAATTACATGTTCCACAAGTAATAATTGAGAATAGAAAGATTTTCTTTTTAAATTCTCCTTTTTTTTTCAAGGAAATCCTAAAATACGCTTTTTAAAAAAAGCAATGAAAGTCTCTGACCTCTCAGATTTTCAAAGGATCCAAACTGTAGGACCCCCGTTCAGCAGGAGTAAGTGTGGTCGAACCATCTGAAATTTTAAGCATTTCTAGAGATACGTTGTCTAAATGATAGCATATATAAAGCGCTGAAAGACAAGCTCGGCAAAGCAAAATAGAGGGCTGAAAGAAAAGTTTAGTATCCGTCAGGTATTGAAACGGATTGAAATGTCTACCAAATGACTGAGAAAAATTGACCGCAGAGCTCAATCCTCATCTGGTTTCTCCAGTGTCTGTGAAAAAGCTTCATACACAAACCATTTACTGCAAAGAAGAAATTTCTAAGCCACTTGTCACAGATGTTAATTGTAAATGTTGTCTACTACCTGGTCTTTTGATAAGTGGACGAAAGTAATATGGTCTGAAGAATCGTGTTTTACACTTTTCCCTACAACATGATACCTGCACTTTTTGGATGATACCTGCAGAACTATATGATAGTTATTGTCTAGTCCTCTTCCAACTGTCAAACATAGAGAAGGATTTGTCAAGATATGGACTGCCATGCCGTGGTTTTCTACAAGACTAATTTCAACCCTGAAAGTACAGATGGCTGGGGAGGGGGAGGGGTATTGAGAAAGTTTAGCTAATCAAGTCCATCCTATGATGTATACTTTGCTTCCTGTAAGAGATGAATTTTTTCTGGATGATAATGCTCCTATCTATACAGCGAGACTTGTCCAATTATGGTTTGATGAACATCAGGAAGTTAAATATCTGACATTACCCGCACAGTCACACGCTCTCAATATAATTGAAAAATTATGGTCTATTTTAGAGCCTTCAATATAGATCAGATATCCTCCACCAGCATCTCTTCCATAAATTTCACAATATCTCCAAGAAGAATGGTAAAATATTCATTTAAACACTATCCGACACTTTTATGGATCAATTCTTAAGAAGGATGCAATTTTTATTACCCACCAAATGCGGTCCTGCACCACAATAATAAATGATCCTTTGTAAATCTACAGTGCTTCCTTTATTTTGATAACCACCTGTAGATTTTAAACTGAAAATTTTACTAAAAGACTAAACATTATTAAATGGAAAGAAGCATTTATGCAATGTTATGTCAGCATTTCTGAGTATATAAATATTAAATATCATTTTTAATGTTTTTCTTTCCTTCTAATATCAGAGAAAGAATTTTAGATTAAACAATTCTCTTACTTAAACAATAAAAATTCTCTAAGATATGTTAAGCTCCTAAGCCTTTCCTGCATAGCTGCCCTAATTTTTTGGATCTAAATTATGACCTGTAGTTTTAAAGATAAGAATAAAATATTAAATGTAAGAATATACATCTAAAATTATTATGCTCATTTTACCATAGAATTTATTAATAGTTAAATAAAAATATTCCAAATTAAACAAGAAAACAATATTATAAAGACAAAAAATAAAGTTTTGAATCATGATTCTAATAACATATTTATATTGTACAATTCTAACGATATTAAATAATATCTGCAATATCATACATTGAATACTGAATCTTATAATATCTGAAATATCGTACATTGAATATTGACTCTTAAAATAACTGTTGTATTGTACATTTTGTGAAAATTGAATTTTATTATTTTCATGATATTATTCTAGAATATGTTATATTCTGAGATACTTGGGAAAATGAAGACGATATCAGACAATGATACAAAATATTTTTATTAATCCTGATTACTACTGTGCTCTTGAATTTTATTTACCTTCATATTTTCAAAATAAAATTTCAATAATTATACTATCATAAAATTTCGAAATGTTTCCTTGATTACCTACATTTTCAAAGTTAAACAGAGCAATTCTCTATAAATATTTGGCAGTCAGTAAAACAAAAAAGGAAGGAATCATCTATCAAATAGATTGCAACAGCAATAAAACTTCCATTGTGAATAATTGCAATCCAAAGAATAACAGTTGTAATCAACAACATCATCCCATTGAATTGATGAATATTCCAGGAAGTATTTCAGACTAGTTCTAAAATTACAACAAAAGCAGAATTTCAAACAGTAATTTTTCACATGATTTGTTTTTCTCTATTTCCAAATAACCTCTCTTTATTTCCTCCATTGCAAAGACGAATTGAGGCTTTCTCTTTCTGTGATCATTGGTTCTTTTTTATCTTTCTTTTCATGATTACACAGCAGAAATTGGTGTATACTGCAACAAAATTCCTTCTGGAAAACTCTTCCAAACTCAACCAGACTTTGAGCCAAGCAATCCAACACTGTCAAAACCCTATTTTTCGCTTCCTCTTTTTGAATGATTACATGCAATCAAGCAAAGAAAGGGAAGACTAATCTCTGGCAGACAGACACTGCCCAGGCATGTAACTGTCATGAACTTCTGGATATACTAACCACTCCCACCCGATGCTTTTATCAAGACATAAACAAGGGGCGGTCTCTCTGCTGGGGACACCTGATGTGTCCAAAAATCTCCCTCGCTGCGACATGGAGCTAATAAAGCTCATCAACTTTTCAGTATCTTGCCCAGTTTCTCACAGGATGGGAAATAGACTAATAATTCTAAGTGTTTGAAAGAAATATCTAAAAATTTCTTTAATCATCGAAGTATATATTCTAGTAAATAAATTTTAATTATAAAATTTTGAAAAAAAAATCTTTGGAATGTAGAATTTTATATATTTGTTCCTTAAATATAATTTGAAATTATATTTTGTAGATGAAAAATTAAATTTTTAGATTTTTGATGCAATTGTTGAAAGGGATGTTGTGAATAATTTATTATTTAGCTAAGAGTATGAACTAATAAAAACATTTTGATTATAAATTTTTGAAAAAAATAACTTTGAAATATAGGATTCTGCTTTTTTGTAGCATATAAATTAAATTTTTTGATTAAAGAAATTGCAGTTTTCAACTTTTTGGCACAAAGAAGGTATGGAATGTGGATCCTAAATAAGAAAATTGGAAATTTTAAAATGTTTCATTTTTTAAAAAATCAAAAAAAAATTCTAATAAGAGGAAAATGTTTTTTTCTTAAGTGCAGTTTAATTAATTACATTTAATTTCAATATTATATAAGGATAATTCAATGCTAATATTATCAGCAGAACTTGTTCTGAAATAAAACAGAAAGTTCATAAATAGTAAACCATTCTCTAAACTTTTATATTAATTAAAAAATGTGTTTTGTTTTCTATTATATCATAAACGAGAAACTCGATTGAGAAAATGGCTTTAAATCAATGAAAAGATAATTTATGATGATATAAATAAAAAATTGAAGCCGATATGTCATAATTCAAGCAAACGATTGTGATCATTCTGATTTGCTTTTCAAATTATTTTTAATGAAAAAATATCCATTAATTGCTAAATAAAAGCAATTTTTTTCATTTAACTTCAAAGACAATTTCAATGAACTTAGAAATTTTTTAATATCATTTTCAAAATTATCATCTAACGTATTTAATCAATCGATCGGTCCTTTAAAAATTCTTAATATCTCAATAAATTGCTCATAAATAGATTTTTCTCTATTCAAGATATACTTATTTATTCACTATATGAAAGCTTTTATGACATTCTGTTCTAAAAAAAGCCCCGAGAATTAATATATTTCATTTATTAATTTCCATTTTTCCATATTTTATAGTTTAGAAAATATTATACTTCTAATAAAATACATGAGATAATATGCTAAAAAATTGTTATACAAATGAATAAAAGCAATAATAACCACATTTAAGAAAATGCAAAAACCACACTAATTTCCGGAGTGTCATAACATTATTTTCAGACAAACTGCGATTGGTTATTTAACTTATTAAATTTTTGTAACATCAATAATTTACTTTAGTAAATCGAATTAAATTTTAGGGACATTTTCATGTATTCAAAGCAATTACATTATATGTCGGGGAAAATATCAATTTAAGAAAAATATTTAATATTTATCGAGTTTTTATGATACAACATGCAAATAGAGTAAAACTCTGCAAATAGACTAGTAAAATTCTACAACTACTAACGTTGAAAGTACTGATATTTTCAAAGTTATATATTTAGCCTCCAGTAGTGATCTAATAGATTAAAACGTTGCATGATCGAAAAACATGAATCTAAGTGGGATTGCCTCAAGGTATGCACTTAACAAGTACTTTTTCTATGCATGGAGGGAATTGTGCGTTTTCGCTCAAGAGCTACTTTCTGAAGGTTTTCTCGGTGTTCTTGGCAAGAAATCTAAAATAATAAGCCTCCCCAGAAAGTCCTCTTGGAAAGCAACTTACCACAATATATTGGAGCAAAATAGTAAAGATACGTACAAACGTAGATGTATTTCCTTGCCTCTGTAGTGAACTATGTATTTAGCTCTACATTTGTACCTGTATTTCCGCAATCAAGTATTTCCGATTTTCAGCAGTGATTGTACAGTATTGAAAAAAATTCAGTTAATGGGACTCTGATCAATAGAATTTCATCCAGAAAAAATTATTTAAATTAATGTTATTTATAAAAATTAATCAGAAAAGTAGAACTTCTAAAATATTAATTAAATAAAATATAAATTAAGTTTTCATAAAATAAATGTTAAAAACTATGAATTGATTTTGATTCAAAATATTATTTAGAGCTACGGTGATATTTGTAAAATTTTGTAGAATTTTTTGTAGAAAAGTTTGTAGAATTTTGTTGGCTTGATTAATTGATGGTGGAATTGGTGAAAGAATGAATATAATTGATTAAGTTTAGAATATAATTGATTAAGTTTGCTCTACACAATTTTTAAAATTTAGTGTAAACATATTTTATTTCAAAAAAAAATATGACGTATACATTACATCAATCCAAGAACTTTATTTAACTGATATACTCGAAAAGTGAGTTTGAAATAAATCTGAAAAGAATAATTTTTTTTAAAAAAAATCTTTTAAAAGTTTGGCGAATAATTATGTTTTCAGAATTCTGGAATAAACAGTAAATTTTACGGATGATAAAAACTTAATTTGCATAAATAAAAAAAGTATTCATGAAAAAAGTTATAAACCTGTGCAAAAGTTCAAAAAAATTGATCGTAATGAAAAAAAATCTTATTCATTCAAATCTAGCCATTACGGACGGATTAAATCTTTTAAGAGTACCTTGGTAAACAATAACTCGGTTGCATTTCTAGGCAACTTTTCTTTCCTAACTTCCAAATTCTAATATTTTTATTGATTTTAATTAAAACTTTATATAAGTAGCTTTAAGAAGCAAATTTTGATACGCCAAATAGAAAAACGTTTAGGTGCAAATCACTTTCTTAAAAAATTGATTTAACTATATAGTATATAAAAAAATGCATAACCAAAACTTAAAAATATTCTTAAAAAGAAAATAGTAAAAAAGGGACAAAATGTTTCTTTAAATAGTTTAATAATATTTTATTACAGAATCAGACATTTTTAAAAAAATTAAAGCGGTCCACATTTTATTTTAAATATAAATGTTTTAAACGTAATATTATTACATTTTACAACATTAGAATAAAAATTAATTAAAAAATATTTAATTTCTAGTCAAATTCTATCAATCGCATTGCTCTTATAATTAAATGAAAGCGTAAAATTAAATAATTCTGAAAACACAACAGTATTAAAGTAAAGTATTTCGAAAGATTCTTTGGAATTGTAGGTATCCTGGTATTTGACATCTTTGCCTATTTAATAATCCGGTTTTTCCAAAAATCACGTGGAGTCTAAATCATGTTGATGACCTGAAATTTGTGGACATAGATAACATGTCTAATCAGAAATTTTTAACTACGTTCAGGAAAAAAATAAAGAATGAAATCTGCTATGCATATTTCGATGTATCATTTCAGAATATAATTTCTTGTACGGCCAGGCACCATGTGCTCATGCAAGTTAAATTATATTTTTATTCATTTTGATTGTTTCATCGAATGAGTCACTTTAGTATTGCAAACTATCAAAAACACTCTGTCTCGCATTCATTGTTTTAAAAAGTATCACATTTCCTATTTATTTCATTTCATATAATCAAGTACCCAAAATGGCATTTTCAAGATTTTTGGCTGTAGCCATTAATTTATTTTTTTAATCAGGTCTTTTATAAATGCAATGACAACACGATATTAGAAGCTGATTTTTTGAGATTCGTGCAGATAATGAATTTTTATTTTTCGCCAACGGATATCTGTTGAATCCACAAACCTCGTCCCCAAAACAACATCAAGTTCTGACAAAATGAAAAGAGTTCCTAGTCAAGAAAAGCAATTGATGTATCGTAGATAATCTATTCAAAAAATGTTTTATTATATATACCTATTAAATTAAGAAACATTTGTAATTATAGTTTCAATTTGCGTTGAAACTATAGCAAAAGTTATAAATAAAAGTATAATAAAAGACATAAAACATATTTTCTCCTCGCATTTTATGAATTAAACTGCCATTGTCAATTGTTTCTTTTTAAATTTCCCAATATCAAAAATTATTATTAAACACTTACAACTAACTATGAAAAAAAATAGTCTGAAAATACATCCTAATCTTTCACATTGTAAGTTATATTAATTCGAAATATCACCGGTAAAATATCACGTGTATTTTTTGTTTGCTACTACTTCACTGCTGACAATATATCCTTTGAATAATTCGAAAGAATCTCACAAGTTTTTCGTAACTGAATTAATAAGTATTTTGCCATGACAAGCATTGTTATGCAAATACGCAGCTGGAAGAAAGTTCCCCAGACATAAAACTAAATTGAATTTGTGTCCCTAGTGAATAATGATTGGAAGAACAAAACGCAACGGAGATCGTTAGTAAAACTATTTCCCCCTAGAAGGCCGTAGAATCTTCACAAGGAAAAGTTTAACTTATTTTGATAAATACCGAAATGTACAATATTATTATCAAATACAATAACGAACGAACTTGTGTTATTATTTATGGAAATTTATTTAAATATTGATTATTTCTGAGATGCGCATTATTTTATTATAGAGGGGAGTGTTAAAGCAGCCTTAAAGCAGACGAAATATATTATTCACTAAGAATGTAGGGTTAAATGGATATTCTAGGAGATTTAACTGTCCCAATTAAAATTGGAATAGCTAAATACACTCTTTGTAAGAAGAATAGCATGAAATTAATCGAGACAGGAAAGTTAGTGTGTAAGTATTCTTAATTGTATTACCTAAACTACGAAATGAATAAATTGCGCTGAAGTTAAGAAATTTGAGCATGTAGTTGATTATTCTTTATTCTTCCAACTTGAATAGTCCGAATGCCATCATTTCGCAAATTATAAGCAAGTAACAAAAACAAATTTGAGATATTGTGGTTTTGATTAGTAATGGCGTATTTCTTAAAATAAGTATGTGCAAATGCCACGTATCTTATCTAAAACTTAAGTTTCTGCAAAATTATATTATTTTATCAAATATAAAAGAAGTTTGCTGAATTTTTCAGCAATCAAGCTGAAAGAATACAACTAATTGAAATGTTGCATTTAGAATGTATGGTAAAATACAGAAAAAAATTTGGATTTATTTAATTTGTCAACAATGTAAATGTTGAAAGCCAAACAATTCATTTAAATAATACATTGCAAATATATGGTAGAAAAAAGAAAGAAATAAAAAAGAAACGATAAATTCATTTTCGTAATATTTTGAACTTATTGTCAAAGGCACGATTCGCCTTATATGTATTTAACTGTTTGACTTAATTCGTATTATATGGCTTGTTCAGCAAGCAATCTTTTTAATTTTCAATACTTTGAAACAGTTCAAAGTAGATAAATAATGAATATTTTATTTTTAAAATGCTGACTTCTAATTCTGTGCGAGGAAATAATGGCGAATTGTGTAATTGAATTTTATGAAAGAAATAGCCGGCGTCCTGACACATAGGTAGCGCGTCTTCCACGTGATCTGGGAATCCCGCTTAGGGCATGATTGCTCTAAACTCTATATTTGAGGCGTGAGAATGTGAATCCCTGTAAAATGGGGGTGCGAAAGCCAATGTAATGAGTGTGTAGCTAAAGTCGTAATCTTCACATATGACATATGCGACGGATTGAATGAAGATTTTAGGAAGAATGGAGAAGGATAAACACAGGAGCCACTAATAACAACAACAACAGCTTTTCATTAAGAAGATATACATGAATATCTAAGATTGAAGCAATTAATGTTTAGTACTTTTTTCCTAGGTATCGTTGACATATATAGGTTCCTAGGTGTCGTTCATAGAACTCTCAATATATTTTCAGATTGTGTAAAAAAAGTGTATGCTCAAAAATAAATACATTTCAGGTTGGTTGGTTGTGTGTGGTTTATTGGTACAAGAGCCAGATTTGGCCATACTGCGCCAAGCAAATGGTAAAATTATAAAAGATAAATGTAATCCTTTGTTCCATTAACACATGAGCAATGAGATTAAATCAAATTAGTTTAATGAAAACAATGATTAGAAAATAAAAATTTAAAACCCTGTACCATAACAGTTTGAAACAATAGTGTTAATATATATGAACTAAAAATGAAAGTTAAACATACAGAATAATAAAAAATTCTCATATGCTAGTAAAAAACCCAATAGCCTTTAAGAACTTAAAAATATTTGGGTGGTATTTTTCACCCACCAGGTCACGTAATGTGAAAGAAGTCAAGTTAAAAAAACAAGAACGATGAGAATTAAAAACTGGACATTCAATTAAAACATGATGGACAGTGAGAGGAACTTGGCAGTTGTTTCAAATAGGCGCATTTTCTCCAAATATTAGATGTTTATGGGTAAAACGTGTATGATCTATACGGAGACGAGTCAACTTCACATCCATCTCACGTATAGGATGAACAGGCCATGAAACAATATCAGTTCTAATGGAATGCAATTTATTTCCGACC
>JAOUZG010019159.1:24428626-24444389 GCA_026289955.1 Argiope argentata | reverse complement strand
AGAGAGAGAGAGAGAGAGAGAGAGAGAGAGCTTTGTTTTCTATGTCCTCTAATCGTCCAAAGATTTATTTATTGAATTTGAATATACATTGCATTATCAGTTTATACCCTTTGAGACTTTAAAACTTTTATAATACTTTTAAAAGTTGAAAAATTAGTACTTGAAGGCTAAAAATGCAATAAATACTACTTTAAATACTATTTTCTGTTTAACTTTTAGGTTCTATTGGGCAACAAAAATGTATTTAATTCTTAAGAAATGTATATTTATTATTCAAATACAGAAAGTAACAAAAATAAATTATATGCATCTATTATATTGCTTTCAGTAACAAAATATTATCTGTTACTTATTGATATTACTAGGGAAACCAGCTCTGTAAAGAAAATATATAACTTACGATTCACAATTATCAATATTAATGCAATACTTAATCATGCAAGCGCGAATAGTATTAAAAATGTCTTTCGACATAAAATC
Organism: Argiope argentata; assembly: GCA_026289955.1. Classification (NCBI taxonomy): domain Eukaryota; kingdom Metazoa; phylum Arthropoda; class Arachnida; order Araneae; family Araneidae; genus Argiope; species Argiope argentata. Next base: position 24,443,909 of record JAOUZG010019159.1, on the reverse strand, counting down.
AGAAATGGAAAGCGAAGAATTAAACTTTTTTTCGTTTCCTGAAAACTCATCAATATCAAAGATAATTTTAATAAATTTCAACAGCTAATAATAAGTAATATGCAAAATAAATCCTAATTCAAGACTCATAATAAAGTTATATTAATTCGACATATCAATGCTGGAACTTCAGATACTTCTTTATTTGGCTCAGCAACTCGGCAGCCATGTCGCTGTCGACAATGCCTTCTTTGAATAATTCGGAGGAATCAACTCAAGTTTTTCGCGAGTGAATTAATAAGTATTTTCCCGCGACAAGCTTTGTGATGCAAATACGCAGCTGCGAGAAAGTTCTCCAGACATAAAACTAAATTGAATTTGTCTCCCTAGTGAATAATGATTGGAAGAACAAAATTCACCACGGTTTGCTACTAAATACATTTACGAGGGAACGCTGTAAGAGCTTCTGGTCGAGATGTTATGAACGTGTTTAAATAAAAAGAAAAAAATGAAGTATCATTAACTATTATTACGCGTCAATGCCACTAAAGTAAAGATATTGTTAAATATAATTACTTCATTCTTAAAAAGGAGTATACTCTAAAGACTTTATTATACTTAAATATGTTATAAAAGTTTTATATTTAAACACTTAATTAAAATTTTCTTAATAATATTTTAAAATGATATGGCATTATTAGTTCCAGTTATCATAATTAAAAGAAGACCAAGTTTTCTTCAGTTCCACAATTTAGACTTCAGATTAAACGTTGGTCTAATTTAATACCTAAACATCAGAAATGAACGTATTTTGCTTTTAATATTTAAAATACCATCATTTTCGTAATTTTATGTATTTTAGCAAATATTATTTAATACATTAATTTTATATCATGCATTCAAAAAGCTAGATTCCGATCGCATCAATTTGAAATAATATCAATATTCAGATATAATGTTATGCTGATACTAAAAAAAGAACCCTTTAAAAACGGCATTAAATTTACGCATTTAATATTGAATTTATATGTATTTATTAAAAGAATATAAAGCTGTTTTAATATTGAAAATTAAACTTACACATTTTGCAATTGATTTATCAATTCATAATAAATGCAATAATAAAAAAAGACTATTTAAATTTTATTTATTAAAATCTATAATAAGCCTTTTTAAAAGGCAATACACTTTCTCTTATATATGTATTTAAATTTGCTATTTCAAGATAAATTTTTATTATTTTTAATGGTTATTTTTTATCTCTGTATTTTTTACCGAATGAATAAAAATTATTTGATTCATTAATCACTGTAATAGATAAACGCAAGAAAATATTTTGCATTAATTATAATGTAAGAAGATTGCTCTTGGGTATTAATACAGAAAAGTCTTCATATTCTTTCTGTTTCAAATATTTCTTAAACTTTCAAAAGTAGATTTTTTAAAAGTATGAATAAATATTCAAATAAAGAATCAAACAGAGCATAGTTAAAAATTAAGAAATTAGTAAAACTTCATATAAAAATCCTTACAGTTTCCCATTTTACATCAAAGATAATATACAATTTATTGTAATGCTTAAAATTTCCCTATATTATAAGCAATGCAGTAAATCATATCATAATATTGCACATAGAATAATCAAATTTCAAAAATATTCAAAATAATTAATATGTTACCTTGTGGTCCGGGTGGACCTGGTGGACCTCTTGGACCTGGAGATCCGGGTATCCCTGCAAAAAGAAATGAATATAACATAAATTATTGGGCTCACTTTGAAATACTATTAATTAGCAATGTGTTAATACAATTTTAATACGATAACAATTTTACAATTTTAATGCAATTTTAATACAATACCTTTAAAAGATTTAAGTCAATATTTATTAAAATTATTTCCACAAAGAAATAAATAGAGTATTAAATAATAAAAGACACAAGGTACTATTGTTATATTAATACTGGAGAAAATACGAAGGAAGTAGTCTTATGATTTAATATCTTTCCTATGGTGAAGTGAAAATAGCGTTATAAATATACTATTTAAAACTAGACACCTTTGACATTGAGTCTGATCATCAAGAATATTGGTTGTGAATAGTTTCAATTAAACTCGAAATGCATAGTATGATATTTATGATTCCTTGAATAGAGTGTTTTTGCATTTCAAAACATGACAGGCATTTAAACGATACTATTTTATTTACTTCTGCCAAAATGCTTATTCAATGTATGTACCCTTAAAAGTGCATGCACAATTGAGCGTCACATGAACTATTATCACTTAGTAACCTCCAAAGCGAGCAGAAACATTTATATACATATGTTTAAATATAAACACACATCAGCTTTATTTTTTAAGTTAGTTTATTTAATTTCAGATTTATACTTACTTACCAAGTTATAAATACTTACCAAGTTATACACTTGGTAAGTATTTTTTTTACCCGTGGAACTTTCCATATTCAATGAGATTTAAACTGAAAAAAAAATCAGATTGCTTTCTTCGCTTTTATTTTAAGTTGGGAAAATAAAATAGTCACGGTTCCCCATACAACCAAATAAAATTTCGTGATTTCCAGTTTTAAATTTTGTACATACTTCATCATTTTAATACAATGAAAAAAAAACCGAAATGAAGTAAATTTGTTTCAGCACTAATAATGTTTCTTTTTATACTTAAAAAAAGAAATAAAAAGTTTTTATTGTATACATACACAAGTAAATAGCTGTTACATAACTCATCACACACACACACGAAAAATAAAGAAATTAGCAGCGTCTTATTTTAACTCTAAAAAACCATGATATGTTAATGCATGAAAAGATTTATTAATTAAAAACATAATGATGGATTTATGCATAAAATCGTAAATATCTATCTTATCAAGCCACATCATTTTAAAATCATGAAGAAGAAGGAAACAGAAAATAGGGAAAAAGTTTTTTAATGTTTTTATTTGGGAATAAAAATATATTTATTATTATTTTCAAGTAAATGTTTTACATTCATAAAAACTATATAATTTAATATAAGTATATGTATATAAAATGTATAGCATCTATCATGAAGACAAAATATTTTATAAAGATTTAAAGGCTTACAGTATAAAGTTTGAGAAAAACAGCTGTTTGAGACGGTTAGAATATTTATTTTTTAAATAAATTCACATATCTGCTAAGTAAAAATTTATTGAAAATATGCTTCTAAAGCACCCAGGTCTGATTCTTAGTCCATATATATTTTTTTAATTACAATATTTTCTGAGTTCACGAGCAAGTTAATTTTTTTTTTTGAAACTCATACAAAGTCAACTTCTTACTTCTTCTATGATACATACCACCAATGATCCCACCACATGGCTAAATAAGATTGCTTGTTCCGAAAATGTCTTTTCAGCTTGAATACCATCTAATGATTTAGATGCCCTAACATTTAACTCCAAAAGTTCTTCAAGAAGCAACTTGTAATCCACACAGTGATTTCTTTTGAGCACTTACTCCATATTATGCTATAAAGACTTTCGTTTGAATTCTGTATCAGTTGTGGTGTATACGATTGACGAAGTTCTTGTAGTCAATAAATTGGAATGATTTGGGGAACAAATTTCTTATTTGTTGATGTTCAGAAATGAACAGTAAAAAAAACCGATTTTGACCACAAGAATGGGGACTGATCATCATGCCTTTTCACTAACGATCCGAATATATGTCAAAAGGATATCAATGATTGAAGAAAAAGATGAAATTGCAGGAAATTCAAAGTCCTAAGACAACAATTAAACGTATAGAAACTGGTATTTCGAGTATCAATAAATAAGAGGGCTATTGGAAACGCTGATGCGGCAGATAAAAATTATTACAAAGAATCTAAACATTCCAATTAAAAATGCTTTTAGATTAAAAAGATGGAAAAGAACAAAGCAATTAAATGAATCCAAGAGTAAGCGTTGGAGATATTTCATTAGCGGAGAAAAAAACTTAATTAAATGAGACATAATACAAACCATCGCTGCTGTTTATTCGAAAAAAGTGAAAGCATTTTGCTATGTCGTCTTTCTGGCACAGAGTTAGCACGTCGTCCTGTTCTGGGAGTCCCGGTTCGGGCATGGTTGTTCTGTTGTATGCTATTTATGAGATATGTGACTGTGCCCCCTTGTAAAAAGGGACTGTAAAGATTGTGTAGCTAAAGTCGTACTCTTTGCCCTGATTGGCGCTACTTGAAACAAAAAACGTGTATCTTCGGTTTAAAATCTGCTAATGTATCAACAGGGCCTGTCCATGGCAAGTGCCTTTAGCAACAACAACAACTTTACTATACAAGCGATAAATTACAGTTTCCGAAATATTGGCAGAAATTTAGATACAAGGCGTATTAAATCACACCATTTAAGGTTCATGAAAATATTTCTAAGAACTATTATACGTATCAATGAAATACATAATATTGAGTTTATAATAAGTAGAGTTATTATAACATTCGCCTATTACTTCAGCAAAAATTTCAAAACACAAATAATACCCAAAATTTTTCATAGCTCCAGAATGACAATGAAAATCATTGCTATTAAGAATAGAAATATGAGATTTGCAGTTGATAAAACCTAATTGTATTTGTTTCAGAAACCCGAGATTCTGCAGATTAATTACATATTGAATGAAAAAAAAATTAATTTACTGAGAATTAAATAAATGCATTTTAAGAACCCTGATGTTAGTGAATTTTTACACGTAGTAGACTAGCGATAATAAGTAACGCAAAACCAGTCATGCTTCTATAGAAACATTAAAAATTTACTTTTCAGTCACATGAAAACAAATAAATTAGATAAGAACATTTTAGGAAATCGTGATGCCTTGAAATTTCATTTATTAATTTTCTAAGCGAGTAATAAATGTTTTAAATTAATATTTCATTTAAGTAGGAAACTCTAATTAAGAAGGGGCAAGTTAGAAGTGAATCTTGGGGAAAAGAATTATAGAAAACAACAAATTAACATCTGAAGAAATTCAAATGAATAAAAGTTGCAATTTTATTTTTCAAAGTCAAATCAGGTGATCCTCTTTGCTAGATTATAGTTTATTTAATGATTGGAGATAATTTTCAAACTTTAATAAGAGGAAATAACCATGATGAAAATAATTTTTAAGCATACACTGAGGAAATAGCAAACTTTATTTGGACCTTTATAATTGACATTCCATGTATCTTACAACAAGCAAAGTTTTGATGTATGGGGTTATCATAAGTAAACAACTGATTATTCCGAATGGTCAGCAATCAAAAGACGCTGTTGTGTTAAGAAATAAATGGCATAAAATATTCCGAGCAACTGTAAAAAACATTTCAATAAATTGTTTAACAATAGCAATTTTTTAAACACAATATTTTCTAGCAATCATCATTTAGAGAACAGCTCCAGACTAATGAAAGGAGAAAGCTTTTAAGACTCTACAGATATCTTCAGTTATATATGATACTGAATTTACTGATATATATCAAAAGAAAAATAAGACGATTTAGGTTTGAAGATGAAGATCTGATTGCTAAAGAATCTATTGCAAAGAATATCTGATCGATCTGATTGCTAAGAAGATGTTAATCCACAGCAACTAATAAAACACTAGACAAACTGAACTTTATGAATACTGGCTATAAAAATTACAGCGTTATGTACATTATATAAATAATTGCATTATATAAATAACGAAATATTTTTAAATTATAAAATTAAGTATATTAAATTGAGCCTCATCTATAAATAAAATACGTTTTATTTTCGTTAAAATCATTTTTTCTCAATAAATTTCAGATATTTTTCTTTCTTTTAAATGAATTCAAACATAACACGAATTATTTGTTTATTTACAAATAAAAAGCTATTCAAAGTTAACGGCAATGGCTTTAATTTGAAAGTACATTAAAAATATTCTTGTAACTCTCTTTCAAAACAAACATCTTACTTCCATACATAATTTGTCTGCAATTAGTCTGAGTTCAAATGAATGAACATGCAACCAAAAATAAGCTTTCTACGTCCCAAGAAATGATATGGAAATATGGCTCACTTTCATTGGCTGACTTCACGCTGTTGTACAGCGATCGATAGCCTCTTTGATTATCGCAGATGCTAAAAGGCTCTTAGCCTTTGTAGTTCCCTACTAACTACTACTTAGAAATATAGAAATTCCATTATGCATGCGATAGGTCTACGCTATTTAGACGCTATATCCTTTTTCTATTTTTCGCCCTTATGTTCGTGAATTCTTAAGGCCTTATCTCAATTTCCAATATCGAATTTTACTTCTCCCAGCGATTTTTCTTGCTTTCCGGGGAGATAAAAATAAATCTCCTTCAAAGAAAGGGCTCGAAAAATGTCGATCATATACGTGTGCATGTCTTCTCTTATTATCTGATATTGCTGTAGGTTATAGAGCGCTGACATTTTGAGCTCAGTGGCGCTACCATAAATTGAGTAACCGATATGTTTTGGGAAAAAGTGTGACTTTCGAACAATGGAGCTCCAGAATTTAATTTGGAAGAAGTTCCTGGCGTGGCTTTAATCCGGATTTGTATAACCTTGCTACATGAAGTACAAGTATTGTAAAGATTATTTAATTATTTTTTTTTGAAGCGTCAAACGAAATCTGTATTTTCGTGTATCACTATTTCTGACAGATTTTTCATAGTGAATTAAATTTTATAAACAATATATTTAAAGAATTTCATTTAAAAATAAGTAGATTTTACAAAATTTTTGTAATAAGTCATCTATTTAATCTACAAAAATATGTTTAGAAAATAAAATAATATGACTTAAAAACTTATTTCCATATTAATATTTTATTAATGGTATATTCAAGAATTTAAAGTGTTGCAGTAATTTATTCATAATTAATAATATATAATGCTTTATATTATTAAATATGCTATAACTATAACAATTTATTAATGAGTTTAATAATTTTTTAATGACATTCAAATTTTTTTTTAGATTAAAACTGTAATGATCCAGTAAAAATATTTTACTCCTAGTTCTTTTTCCAAACAAAAAAATAGCTCTTCAAAGTATTCTACATTCATGAAAATATAATGGAATTTAATTAATTTATTTATATTTGAAGTTTAATTAAATTTAGTCTACAATATTGCAGAATCTATATAAGTTTTATTACTCAAGTATAAAATGTTCTCAACAATTCACATGACATAAGATTTTTATAGTATTTGTTGGAACTTATTCGGAGTTTAAATAAATAGATTTATATAAACGAAATTATTCAAATTTTTCGAAATTATTCTGCCGAAAATGTAAAAGGAAAAAAATATGAGATATTTAACTTACTTTTAAAACCGATTAGAAGGCCTCATTCTTTCGTGAATGCCGAAATTTAGAAATGTATGGATTTTTTTGATACGAACGATAATACATGCTACACATGAATACATATTTCTCCCTTAGAATTAATTATATTCTATAACAAAAAGACTAATTTAGACTATGCCCATGATACAATGTATTAGTAGTATTTTATGCATTTGCATAGCAATAATAAATCAAATAAATTCGTTTCCATTTATTTTTATTCTTTCATTAGAATTAATTATCAATAGCATTAATATTATTTGTTTTAATACTGAAAAATCAGTGTAAATGTACGCTTGATAGTACCAATAATCCGATTTTTTTCACCAATAATATCACAAAAAGACCATTATCCAGTATTTAATAAAAGCAAATTACTTATGCAGACAGCTTATTTTTAGAAAAAAAATTTCTTCTTTATGGCTTTGTACATAGGCGAAACCTAGAAATGTCTATCATTTTGTTCCGCCATTGCAGTGACTGTCATGGAATGAAACGGATTGATCAAAGCACTCCGCCTACTGTTAGTAACCTTAATTAAAATACCATCTCATTGATAAGCTTTAAATTTTTCTGAATAATCAGATTAGGACTTCAATTTTTGTTAATTTATCCGTTATTTTTAAATGAATTAAGCATTTTTAACAATGTTTCCTTTGATGTGTTATGCTTATCTAGGATCAAATCATATCTTCGTAATATCTCCGTCAGTACAAAATGAAAGAATTTTTTAACACACACAGACGATATTTTCAATGCTGCCATTAGTAGCTAATATTAAGAACTTTTTAACAATCATTAGCAGAAAAAGGAACTTTAACATTGAGACAATATTAATTTAGAAGGTGAATTTAGAAAATGAATTTATGTTGATAAATGCCCGATGTCATTAGATATTTTTTAATAAGATATCATTTATCTTGATAAATGCCCGAAGTCATAAGATAAATAATGATGGAAAAGATTGAAACGTTGATACATTAATTATCTCTAATTAATAGCGATTTTGAATGCGAGTATGAATGCGGATGTGCCGTTATTGTGGTTGTTCCGTCAACCGTCTATGGCGATTGTGGTTGGCTCTAATTTACTGTTTAATACTAAACCATATGTGCTCGTTGTAAAAATATAGGACGAATTCGTAGGCGGATGCAACATTGTGGGCGTCCTATTAAGCACATTGAATGACAACAGTGGTATCCAGACAGACTTTGTGCTACAGAGAAATACCATCTAAAATAAAGGGCATTAACTGATGAATAACTGATTTGATCATCAGTCTGAGCTGCAAATTCATGTCAAGGTGCATGATATAGAGACGGAAGTATTCCTTTATTATAGGACATTGTTTCTATCATATCTGTCCAGTTTGCACTTGGTAAATTGTCTAACAAGTGAAAATTAAGCTACCTATTGTGTATACCACTTAATTTTCAAAAGCTCTTTCTACTTTTTTTCTAAAAAACGTACGCCCACATTGATACACACACACACATAAACCGACTGAAATACAAAAGACCCTCTCTCCTCTCTCCAATGAGTTCTACCTTGACACCACTAAGGTCTAAATGACGGTAACGTAGAGTTAGTGACATGAACGCTACAGGGCAGCTGGCTTAGAACTGTTCCTTAATATTACGATTTATTAGCGTCAGGGTCAGATGCCAACGGAAACTCGAATTGAGTGGGGTGAACCACAGTCTTGTAACGAAGATGTGAATCTTCAATTTTAGCAGTGGATGGTGGGCTCATTCATGGGGGATTTCTGGTTTACCTAATATAGTAATTTACCTTGAACGCTGATGTTAACTATGACGAAAAACGGGAAAAAAATTATCTCCAAGGTTTCCTGTTGCAATAAAATTAAGCATGAAGTAGCCTTATTAATCACTCTCTTTAGAACTAAGTAAGTTGTTCCTATTGCGCTCTTCCTCATTTGGAAAACGTTCTTAATTCATATCTTACCCAGAAAATGGAATAAAATTAATACTTTTTACAAAGTTTGCATTAAATATCAAAAGCATACATGCGTTTTATGAACGTAGTGAGTATACTAACATTATTATTATTCATTGAGAGCAAAATCAGTACATTTCATCGTTCAATTGTTCATTTAATTATACTTTACATGAAATAGGAAATGTGAAGATTCGAAATGAATTCTTTAAAAAAATTAACTTGTTATACATGAAGGAAGTATTTCGAAATTTAAGGTTTTGTGAGCAATGCCTAATATTTTGGATACCCTAATTCTTTGTAAATATAAAATAAAGAAAAGTTTATAATCGTATCGCAAATGTATAACAATAATTTTTTTCTACTTTATTTTTTCTTGAATAAAAACAGACAATCCATCTCATTATTTATATATTCTCCCGAAACTAAGTAAGAAATATAATTATGGAAGTAAAAAAATACTTGATGTGATTCAAATAAATGTCTTTAGAGAGAAAAGTCTTAAAAAAATTCTAAAATCAGATTAAATCTCACCATATGTTTGGCGCAATTTAATCAAAAATGGTTCTTGCGCCAATAAACTCCCCAAAACCAATTAGAAAAAAGAGAATAGTTAATTTCATTATACTTTCAAAGTAAAGTTTATTGCAACTGAATATTACACTTCAGCAGGATTAAATTACACATTGAGTATTCATTGCTAGCAACAAGATGAGTGGGATTCTATAGCACAGTGTAAATGAAAGATTATCAAATCAACTGCAAAAATCAAGCAAGACATTTTTTTTCTTAAATTTTATGGTTATATATTTTTATAAAATGAAATCAATTGCAATTAATTAAATTAAGAGAAATAAAATTAATAATATTGCACAAATAATGAATTCTGATGCATCCGGAGAAACCTCAGAGAATTTTGCCAACTAATTTGAGAGAAACTGGTGTTATAAGAAATCACTGTACAAATATAGGAACTCTTCAATCTCTATCACTCTCATTAATTGGAAAAAAAATAATTTTGGTAAGTCTTTACACCCGATAAGATTTCCAGATCTTTTTATTATATTATTTGGGAGGGGAAAAAAGTGTAGTTAATTTAACGATTGATTTATCGTGTAAATTCAGAGAGTCATCTTTTTTAATCCATTCTTTTTTTTGTACGTGTGGCTTCTTTATCTATCACTCCACATAATCAATTTTTCAAGAACCATGTTTGATTCCACAAAAAATAGTCGGGACAAATTAAAAAAGATTTTTATAAAAGCTGTCTCATACTTCTTTTCCAGAGACAGAAGAAACATGTTTATTTCTTTCTTACATTTCTATTTCTGTTTTCGTTATGGAAGAAATTCCAGTGCACAGGAGTTTTTTTTTTCTTTAAAAAAAAGTTCATAACATATCGAACAAGGCAGCTCACAATTCAAACAAAAGAGAACGAAAAACTTCATAAGAGAAAGGAACGCTCGCAAAAGTTCCTGTGCCTTTCATTTTACGAACGACTTTTAGCATTTTTAAAAATGAACCCGAAGTTTCTTTGAAAAAATTGTTTTTATTTCTGGATATGCAGATGTTTCCAATTGTTGAAGAAAAGACGGACTTTTAAGTTAGAGTTAGCTTATATATAGTACAGAAAAATACAATTTTAGTAGACAAAATTAAGCTATGATAAAATATATATGACATCATATATTTATATATATGTTACCTTTAAAGTATGAAATCCGTTATATTATAGAATACCTAGTTATTCCGTGAAATAACTGATAGTGTCCATTAAAGTGTAAAACTCTCTTGTATTTCATGGTTTAACTAGTTATTTCATAGAATAACGATCTGCAGCCCGTTAAAGTGTAAAATAATCTATATCATATATCTCTCACGAGAAATACATTTACCTTCCACCCTCACTGCATTTATGAACTATTCCAGGCCATAGGGGATTAAATTAATACTATTAAATTAATGTCGGATAAATCTCATTCTCAAGCCTTTGTGGGGTTTATCGTCCGTATCCCAGTGCTTGAAGTTGACAGAGGAAAAGGTGATGCCAAATCTATTTTAGCTATCATCATAAAAGTAACCGAAGAAGGATTTTTCCAATTGGGCAAAAGAAACGACCGCATATAACTATTATATTCCAGATCCCAGTTCAGTGCCTGCTAACAAAAATTAATTAAAATCGGAGAAGTACCGGATGCAGCTCAAAGTATAGGTACTGGTCAGTGATTTATAAATGATCGTGTGAAACCCAGTGTGTCAACAAAAAATGTTTTTGTTTTAGAAATAATGTTCTATGTAATTCCAAGTGTCATTTTAGTAATCCTTGTTGCAACAAATGATTTTATGGTACGTTTCCATAAATACCATTTATACGCTGCATAAATTAGATAAGCTACTTCTTTTGCATTTTAATTGTCTATCATTATTTTATTTATAGAATACCTAATTATTTCATTTCTTTTCAGATAAATTGTTTATTTTACGCATTAACTGTCTCTCATTAGTTAATTTATAGAAAACCTAGTTATTTCATAGAATAACTAGTTAAAATGTCAAATTAATAACATATTACACACTTTAACGGAAACGATCAGTTATTTCATGGAATAACAAGGTATTCTATAAAATAGCAGCATTATATACTTTAACGGTAACATATACATAATATTACATCTACATCATATTAATCAAATTCAAGATAATGTCATATCATTTACAGCCTTTTTTTCGCAATGTGTTATATTCAAGAAAATGATACTTTCGAATTTTAAAGATAATCTAATATGCAATTCGGATTAATATGACAACATTCAGTCTTGATTATTCATTTACCATTCTAACATTGAGAAAGATAATAATAAATATTAATAAAATTCATACATTTAGATTATAACTTTTCTGAAATAATTCAATTCACGAACATGCTAGATATAATCCTATACAATGAACTAAGGGCATATGAACAGTCAGACATCTCTTTGACGAATTTTTTTGATATAGGGAAATCTGGGCGAATGTTGATGGTAGCATTTGATTTATAATAATAACATAATGATTATTAGAGTTATCTTAATTTTTATTGTATCTAGATGGGTAAATATTTATTTTAATGCAATTGCTATTATTTGGATATTAACTTTCTCTAGAATTAGGGAAGAATGATTTGTAATTATATGATAATCATGATAAAAATTAAATGCATAGTAATTTTTCAAAGATTCAAATGACAACGCACTAATTAATTAAATACTTTTAAATATGATTTTTAGAATAGTATAAAATGAAAGAATCATTCTTTTTAAAACTCAAGTTTCTGGTAAATTAATATAACTTAAAATCGATGTTAATTTATTATCAAAAGTTGAACATAAAATTTTATTATGAAGACAGTTTTTAAAAATACAAATGGAAATTGGCAGGTAGAATATTTATCAACCCTTCTTTGGTAAACCAGTTATAAGTCTCATTAAGTCATACCACCTCTCATATGGTCCTCAGGTTTTATCTCACATGATTTTAATTTTCATCATTTAAGACAAATTGTTATTATTTTGTTATCAGGTTTTATCTAACATGATTTAAATTTTCATAATTTAAGACAAATTATTTCCTTTTTTGATAAACAATTCATTCGAACAATTCAGCTGTGTACAATTTAAAATATATGAAAATGCAATTAAAATGAATGACATTACAGTTTTGAGCGAAAGCATCGCAAAAATGGAAATTATAACGAGTAGCCACAGAAACTTGGTGTATATTCTTTTTTTTCAAAGCTTTATAAAAATTGTAAAATAGCGTGATACCATTTATTACGGATTTCAAGGATGAATGTAAAATTTAACTAGATGAACTAAAATATTAATTGAAGGTTTAATGAATAATTGATATACAATTAGGAAAACATCAGAGAATCTAAGAACAAACAAATAAAGAGGACAAATTTCTAAATTAGTTTAGTTATCTTTTTTCCTTAGTGTTTTGCTTTAAAATACTCTGTTTTGGGGTTTGGGGACACAGACAGTAAAAATTTAAATCTGATCAAACGACTAAGATGTCAACAAAGTCTATCTCCACAGCTATTTTGAAATTGTGTAAATAAGAAAATAAAATCTTTAACACAGTGTAAAAACTAATATATATAGCAAAAAAATCGTTTATGAATCTGTATAAATGTGATATTATTTTTTTAGAATTCAAATTATGAAAGAAAAAAAATAGATTAAAATTTTTAAAAAATTCAGCTAAAATAAAAATAAATAAAAATAAAAATATTAAATTCATCAAAAGTTTTTACATATTTTTGATGTAGTTTACTCAATTCATTTTTTAACGGAAAACTAACTTTTCTAGAAATAATCTAAAAAGAGTTTCAAATCATATTTTACTTAATCATGTCTAAAAAAATAAGCCTTATTTAACAAGATTTACTTCGCTGATGTATGATCTTCAAAAAAAGTACGTTGAAAAAACTAATTATTGGCTCAACGTAATATTTCAAAACATACTTCACCCAAAACACTAATTATAACTAATGCTTAATTTTTTGGTGCTGCTTTATGGACTCTAAAAGTAGGGAAAAAACTTCACTTTAATTAGACTAGATATATAAATTCTTATGAATTATTGTCTAAAAAATTTACAGTCAGGATATTTTATATCATCACCGCGTTAATGAGAATATAAATATCAATATTTCCCCTTAATTTTATTAAATCTGCGTGTTTAAATCATAGATTATTCTCGAAACGATAATCCTTTAAGTTCTTCTTTGAGAAATATGGCCCCCATCCAAGATCCAAATTGTTTAAAATTCTCTAGGTTCATAATAAAGACTGTTACACTTGACTAAGTATAATTGATTGAAATGGAATTATAGTATGGTATAAATTAATTTTTCTATCTTTAATTAGAAACATAACATTAAAAATAATATCTGTATTATCATAGCAAACTTTTTTTTCATTCCGGCAAAAATTTATTAGAAAATTTTTCATAAAACACTAATTATCATAATATTTTTGAAATATTTGATAAGCATGTATTATATAATTCATATACCACACACGTTACTGCAATTAATGTTCTATAAATGTGATATTTTAATTCTGCGAAAAACGGAACTGATGGAAAGAAAACTATTGCATAAAAAAACATATTTTGTTCTCTATTTTTTTTCTTATATAAATCATTGACTTTTTTAAAAAACAAAATTTCTCAATCCAAAATCAATTTTGGATTTCTGCCAATTGATCCATTGGATATAAAACCTGATTTAGGCCTGCCATTATGGAAAAAATTAATTAAATTCAATAATTAATTTCAAAACCCAATTAAATTCATTCAAATTTTTAAAAAATATTTAAACTTGCTTTTTTATTTATTTTATTTACTGAAGTGATAGTCTATACATTGATGAATCTGATGCCAAATTACACATAAATCTAGAATTTGATATAAAGCTCGTAGAATAAAATTCATCTATCTGACTTATTGTGGTTTTGGAGATACAAGATACAACCTTTGCATGTGCTTGAATAAAGAGATATTAAGACTGTTAGTTCGTTGGAAAATATAGTGCAATGCGCATCTTAAACTCATGAAATAAAATAATGCTTAATTTCACTAATAGATCATTCTATTTTAAATTTATTATATGAATATATAGACATAATCTTATTTTTTTAAAAATTAATATAAACTATGATGAAAAATTTATTATAAATGATTATGATTCCAGTTAGAGTTTTCTTAGTGAATTTATTAGAAAGTGTGTTACATTTTTAGTTAAACATTTGTAAGATTGTTTGTTAGAGCATTTGTTGGAATGCTTGATAGAATATTTTTTAGAATGTTTGTTAGAATTTTAGTTAGATCATTTGTTAGAACGGTTGTAAGAACCTTTGTTAGAATGTTTGTCAGAACATTTCTTAGAATGTTTAATAGAGCATTTGTTAGAATGTATGTTAGAACGGTTGTAA
>JAOUZG010019159.1:24407519-24419532 GCA_026289955.1 Argiope argentata | reverse complement strand
TCTCAATTGTTCATAAAAAATTTTATTCATCCACTCAAGTTCATGTAAATTTTTTAAAACTTGTATCAGATGACATTTGATGTCAATGCATTTTTTTTCAAATATTAATGTATTAGTTTTTTATTAGTTAATTAAAAGCCAACTTTATCATCAAAAATCTTCATTTCCCGACCACTAAATAAGTAACTAATTCAGTTTTTTTCTCAACGCCAGTGAGATTAGTCGTAACATATTTTCGAGTGATTATTTCAAACGATTCTCTTTTTTTTTCTTAATGTTTGACTCATTTAAAATTAAACATTGCTAAAGAATCGATTTTCTGGATTCATTTCAAAGTACTTTCATCTTAAAATAATACAGAAAAAAAAATAAAAAAATTCTAGCCTGTATTGCGACACTCCAACTGGCGTAGAAAATTCAAGCCTTTTACGTTGCCTCAATTGGCGTCGAAAATTCAATGCTAATATAATTTTCAATCAATTATTTATAGTAACTGTAATTATTAGGCTGGGTAATCATGGTTTATAATGCGTTTGATTTACATCTCTTGAGCAGCGAATTCGAAACCGCCAGCCGAAGACTCTCAATGTGTGTGTGTGGAGAACGTTACATCTGTCGTTGTTCCAAAGTCCTCCATTTCGAGAGTAATACCCCTGGTGGTACTGGGTTCAGAGGTTATCGTTCTCTGTTCTAATCACGATCTGTGGGTGAATGAACGATATGCATGAATGAAGACCACTCCCTAAAACGTGTTTGTGATGCGTGTTAAATAGAAGTTAGATTTCTGCATTCAGGCGCTAAGGGACCCATGCACTCAGAGGCTACTTCACCCCGTCCCCGTTGTAAAGCGAAACACAAAAACAAAAACATTTGTAATTATTTAATAAATAGTAATTAAAATAAAAATGTTCTTTTTGACTTAAGTAGGAATGCAGGAATTGACTTTAAATTTTTATATTACTTGTTAAAATACAAAATCAAAATTTAGTCAATCTTACTGAATTACAAAAAAACCACCCACATACTATCCAGTCTTAATAATGCGTAGCAATTACTTATGAAAATATCACACACTTCTGAATCTACAATATTCTACGAAAACTCATTTCTTTCAAAAAACTAATAACCTGAAGCATAAGAAGCCAATTTCTCATTTTCGGAAACTAAATCTGAAGTCATCCTTCAATTAAAGGAGTAAAAAAAACTGAATTCTGATAAATTAAAAAATCGAACCAGAAACATAAAAGAATGTAAGATTTATAAAAGAAAAAGTAGTTCTCTTTCATAAATATTCATGAGTTCAAACTATCTTCGGAAGAGCATCCAAACTGTGTAACTTCTCGTTAAAGAGTTCAAAGATAACAATTTAAAAACATTTTAATAAAATGAGATTTTTCCGGAACGGTTTTTCGAGCTGATAAATTCTTTTCATGAAAGTAAACTTTTTTTTCTGATAACATATTCAAAGTGGAAGTTCCCTAAGCGGCTTCATTTTTAAATTTCTACAGGTAAAATATTTGAACTTGTAGTTTCATTTAAAAGTCTGAGGAATAATGCATATATATTGATAACTATGTCATTATAATATACAAATGGTCATCAAAATAATGGAAGCATCTTAGATTTATAATGAAACCTTTATTAGCATGGTAAAGGACCGCCTTTGTCAAGTAATACAGCTTTGATTTACTTAGGAAGCAATTCATATAAGTGTTGAACAGTATTTAGAGGAATATTGTGGTATTCATCCCTGAAAAATCATGAAAGTTCTGGGAAAGATGCTGGAGGAGGACATAGATTCCATATTAAACGTTCTAAAATAGACCAAAACAACTAAATTGGATTACGGACGGGGATAGTCTGGTAGGTAGAGTGTTGGACTCATACCCTTTAGGTTACGAGTTTGAAAGTCACCGGCATAAAGATTCCCCGAGTATGCGGCGGCTGGCGCTCGTTAAATCTGTCCGTGGTCGCAGAGTCCTTCATGTCGAGAGTAATACCACTGGGGGTATTGGGTCAGAGGTGATCGTTCTCTGTTCCAGGTCTAAATTACGATCTGAGATAAGTGAATGCATATGCATGACTGAAGTTAGCCCCCTAAAAAGAGTTTTGGCGTATATGTAGCTAAGTGGTACTCTTGGCCCTAGATGGCGCTACTTGTAAAACAAGAGACGTATAGCTACGGATAAAAATCTGCTGATGTATCAGCGAGGCTTATCCATGGCAAGTGCCAAAAGTAATAACAACAAATTTGATTAAGGTCGTGTACTTTGCGAACCAAGACAGGTGTTAAACTTCATCCTCATGAGTATCAAACCATGATTGGACCAGTCTCGCTTCATGGATAGGTGTATTATCACCCTGAAAAATTTCATTTCTTGTAGTAAACAAAGTTTGAATTCTAGGATGAACCTGGTTTGCTAAAATATCTCTATACTTCTTCTCAGTGATCCTTCCTTTCAGGGTTACGATTGGTCCAGCTGTAAACCATCACATGTCTGCCTATATAATGAGAGATCCACCTCCATGCTTAACAGTTGGAAGGAAACATTGACGGTCATACGCCTATGCAGGTGTCCTCCAAACGAACACTTGTTCTGCTGTAGAGAGCGATTTCGTAGACCATATTAGTTTCTTCCACTTATCAGTTTACCAGGTTTCGAGAGTTTGACACCATTACAGATGAGGTTTGCTATTAACATGTGTAATAAATGGCTTGGGAATTGCTATTCTACCATAAATGCTCTGTTTATGAAGATTTCTTCTAACTGCAGTCACTGTTATCCGTTATTGGAGAATCCAGATAGATATTGCAGTCTGTGGTCACTTTTAATGTATTTGTTCGCTTTATAGATAATGAGATACTCTTTAATGCCCATCAGTCCTTTTCACTAAGCTTCTCTTTCTGCCCATTATTTTGCATTATAAAACTAGTCTTGCCACGCTATGTGCACGCCATTATGACTTTAGACACCTGCTTGAAATATCAAAAATTTGGAATGTTTCGGTCGCCCTTGCTCCAACTAGAGGGACTCCTACAATTTGGCTACAATCTTTGAAAATCTGAGAGTTCCGACAATTTGCATATTTGAATAAATATAAGAATTACAGAACTACAATAAAACTAACCTATACGACCACACTCTATACATTGCTATTTATAAAAAGAACTGGTGGCCATTATTATATTTTATTAATTACGAACAACAATAAAAAATACCACTTTTCTTCATAGGTGTTTCTATTATTTTGATAACCGTCTGTATACTTAATGTTAAAATTTTATTGATTAATATTAAGATGGAAATTATCAGAAATATAAAAAGATAAATTGTTTTAGGGTAAACATTAAAAAATATTTTTAAAAAAACTTCCTGTAATATAATCATTACTTATAAAATGCCAAAATCAACTATTTTGAACTTGAAATTATTTTGCAAGTGCTTGTTTGCCTATTTCTATCATAATTTTGTCTCTAAAGTAATTAATTATTTGTGTATACATTATTAGCTTCCCACATCTTACATGCATTTATCAGAAAATATCCATCTGACAACAATTTATCGGGAAATATTTCTTATTTATTATCTCTATCTTTCTTTTATTTATGTTATATTGTCAATTTGTAAGATATCTTTTAAAAATTTTTAATAGAGAAAAATAAAATTGCAATTCAAGTCTGAGTTTGAAAAAAAGCCCTTCTAATACAATAAAAATATTGTAATATTATAAATATTGTACTTTAGATATTAATATAATTAGTATATTTTAATGATATAACAAACATATTACAATAAATTTTCAGTGCCTAATATGTTTAAAATTGATTTCTCAAATTTGAAAATTGATGTCATGATAAAATCATTCATTTTGCCCCCCCCCAAAAAAACCCAAGTAAACCCAAAAATGTCAAGTTCGCCATGGTTAAAAAAATAAGATAATTAATAGTAAGAGGTTTTTTGGGTTATAACACTTATTTCTTGCAATAGATATTTGATATAATAAAATAAACGCAAAATTAAAACATTGCTTTATCTAAATTGCTCAAATACTTGAATTTTGTAATATTTTAATACTTTATTTGACAAACAAAATTTCAAACAAAAGCAAAATGTTCTGTATGTATTGGAAAGAATGTTCCTGATGTTTGTAAATATATACTTGAGAAAATTAGACCTTATTCAAAACTTTTTCTGATTCACATTAATTTTCTTCTAAATGAATTACTGCATGCATGAGAATTTCTTTTTATTCAAAATCTAAACATAGACTTGAAAAGCACTTCCTAGGAGTGATGTTTTCTATTTTTTCACCTTTTACAAGAGAAAATGTTTGCTGGAAAACACTAGCTCTACTCCCATTTGCTGAGAAATATTTAAATGGATATTTCTCACGGAATGGGAAAAATGGAAATACATGAGTTGTCTCACTATATCAGCAAGTACACTCGGAATGCATGTTATGATCATTTCTTTATGCTGATTACCTGCAAATATAAGGCTTTATGTCGAAATTTGCTGAAGTTTGAAAGTGTTCCAGTTCTTTACAATGGATGTTATATGTGTGTGTGCTGTTTTTGTTTTTATTCTTGTGATACATTAGTATTCTCAGCTATACCAAAGTACTGCATGGAATTTGAAAACTGCAAACATAACTTGCAATGCTTTTTTAAGAAAGAAAAAGAATGCATATAGAAGTTTTGATATGAATAATATTTCTAAGAATAAATGACATTAAATAAATTATCGGTAGAACTTTAAATCAAATGCCATGGTTCAGTTAAAACTTTTGTAAAAAAATTCTATCAAAACATATATTTGCATCTATCTACGCTCACAAATAGTGTATTAATGCCTACGCTCCAACAATCTCAAAGTATTGCAAGGAATCCTAAAACTTTGAACATAGCCTTCAATGCTTTTTTAAGAAAGAAAAAGAAGGTGAATTGAAGTTTTAATATAAATAAAATTTCAAGGAATAAATGGCAATAAATAAATTATCAGCGAAACTTTAAATCAAACGCCATAGTTTAGTTGAAAATTTTTTAAAAAAAATGCAATTATAACATGCATTATATTTGCATCTATCTACGCTTCACTAAGATTGTATTAATATCTATGCTCCAAAAATCTCAAAGTATTGTAAGGAATCCAAAAACTTTAAACCTAGCCACCAATGCTTTTTAAGAAAGAAAAAGAATGGGAATTAAAGTTTCGATATGAATAAGATTTCAAAGAATAAATGGCAATAAATAAATTATCGGCAAAACTTTAAATCAAACGCCATAGTTTAGTTAAAATTTTGTAAAATAATGCTTTTATAACATGCAATATATTTGCATCTATCTACGCTTCACGAAGAATGTATTAATATCTACGCTCCAACAATCTCAAAGTATTGCAAGGAATCCTAAAACTTTAAACATAGTCTCCAAGACCTTTTTAAGAAAGAAAAAGAATGTGAATTGAAGTTTTAATATGAATAAGATTTTTGGGAATATATGGCATTAAATAAATAATAACTGGCAAAACTCTAAATCAGACTCCATAGTTTAAACTTGCAAAAAAATGCAATTATAATATGTATTATATTTGCGTCTACTTACGCTCCACAACGAGTGTATTATTATATAAACTCTAAAAATCCATCAGAAAGTACAAAACTCACAATATTATCAAATTTGTTCTAGTTCTTTATAATTGAAGAATTATTTTTTGCTAAATCATGTAAAAGATGCAGAATTTAAATACTGTTTTTGTTTAGAATCGGAACAAATAATGGGAAAATAATCTTTGAAACTGAATACATTTTTAATAACAGAAGGCATATCATATAAATGAAATATACTAAATTAAACCGCTATTTTAACGGTTATCCCTATCATTTTATCTTTGTAACTGTATAAATGAAATAATACAAGTAGGATTAATTATCCAGGTTAATTTAAGTACTTCAATTTACATCTTAACTAGTGTTTTCTGAGAATTCGTTTATCTATAAATTGATTTTGAATAAAATTATCCAATATGTTTTAAAAATTCCTCATTCTACTATTAATTTTTCCGGTTTCTGCTGATTTGAATAAGTCAAACCTGTTTATCGACAAATTAACGTGACTTTGATCCATAATAATGGATATATCTTGCTAATAAAGCAATTAATTTATTTTTTTATGATTTCGATACAATCATTTTTTATGATTTCGATTTTTTTATGATTAGGTATTTTTCAAGAACAAAAATAACAACAGAATATAATATTGGATCTTACATTAAACAGGTAAAATTCGTAAAAACCGGTATCACATAACGAGGTTAGACTATAGCGACAAAAAGTATAATAATAACTTCAGAGAGATAAATTTGATTAATTATAAGAGTTGCTAGAAGTCATAGACACTAACGTCATTGTGCTGTCTGCAAAAACTTTTGTACTTCACAATGCAGATATGCTTTAATATCGTAACGCATCAAGAAATGCAAGATACGAGACCTCAGGAAAGATTCACAAGATAAATATTTTTTT
The DNA here is from genome assembly GCA_026289955.1 of Argiope argentata. NCBI lineage: Eukaryota > Metazoa > Arthropoda > Arachnida > Araneae > Araneidae > Argiope > Argiope argentata. Next base: position 24,413,007 of record JAOUZG010019159.1, on the reverse strand, counting down.
TCAAATATATGTAACTTTCTAAGCTTCCAGCTGGCAAAAAATGAGTTAGAAATTCTTTTTACTTCTGAGAGGAATTCCAAATAAGATATTTTTAAAAAAACTTGAAGAAGTTGATTTGTATTATACGGACGTAAGTAATATTTATATTAATAAAATCTGCCAGTAATAAATGGAATTTGTTTCTTATTTATAATTATTTTTACTACTTAAGGTGTTCTTTCAATTATCTACCAGATTTATACCCCTGTTTGTAGGTTTTTTCGAAAATAAGGAAGTTGTGAAATTGCTGAGGATTTTTTTTTCATAAAAGTTAATTTAGGCTTGACTAGATTTATATTTCGAACTAAAAACGGCCCCTTTATGGATTATATAAGGAGAAGTATTGTATTTTCAGGAGCATTTTAAATCTGTGGTTTAGAAATTTAGAACATACCAGATGACAAATAAAACCATTTAAGTCTTTTGCTTAAACTTTCATTCAACATAACTTCAGTTTAACTTTTAATACGCTGGCATAAAGGGTTAACTCTCTTTTTTTAATGAGTTTTAGGATTTTTCTATTTCTTATCGAAAAATTGAGAATAATATATGTCTCAGTATCTTTATAATAATCAAAATTACTCTTTATCAATCAAAAATATTTTCAATCTTAAGAAAGAACTTTTGAAAAGAAAACTAAATTATCTATTCCCATGGAAATTAAAGTTTTATTTAATTACTGTATTAAACGTATAAAATCGTTTCATGTAAAAAAATAGTGTATTTAAAGGACACATTTTAAATAAAAAATATTACTTTTATTAACAATATAGTTTTGAATTAGGCATCTTATTCTATCAATTTATAATTATGTAGAGTTATAGAAATCATCATCTTATCTAAATTAGATCCTACAAGATATTTTTGAAACTGTGATCAGTCGATTTTTTTCCCCTTTTTACCCTTATATTATATGTTAACACAATAAATTATCTGATGATTGTAATCAGCATTATTTTGGTGTGTTTACACAATGCATTGAGAAAATACCATAATCCCATACATTTATTATTATTATTATTATCTTGTGAGAAGTTTTTTTTTCTTTAGGTTTTGAATAATTGAAGGTAACGAATAACTGAAGCTCAAAATCGCATAGGCAATGTATAAAGTATAAAGGGCAATATTCATCAACATCTTTTAATTGCACATATTTTTTATCCCTTTTATCAGTATTTCTTTATTACTACGCATTCCTCTTTAACAGCCGAAGCGTTTTTAAAAAGTTGACGTATATAGGACTATGGAATCATCACTGTTTTTTCATTTCAAAATTGGTCAAGATCTAAAATTTTGTTTGCGAGTTAGAAAAATTGAAAATGAAAGTTTACAAAAATTGTCATTATCTAGAGAGAGAGAGAGAAGTGGAGGAGATAGAGACCGAAAGCAAAGTTTCGCATTTCTTTCATACCGGTTTAAACTGGTTAATAACTTAAATAAGACAAATCACGGCTTAAAAATAATAATGTTCTCACATGATGACTTGAAATATGCAACCGTATATTTCATTTGATTTTATCGAAGCTTTCAAATATTGTCAACTTTTTGTTAAAACGTTCTTTTATTTAAGGAAAAACAGGTTTTGAGTTCTTCAGGAATGATTTTTATTATTCATGATGTCAAGAATTTTCTGAGGTATAAAAATACGATACGCAATAAATGATAATAAAATAATATAAATGCAAAGGTAAATGCGCATTTCAATAAACAAAAATGGACATAAAGAAAGGTAGATAGTAAAGAAAAAGATTTAACAAACTTCTTGCCCTGCCAGCAAATGACAGATATGTTTGAATTGAAACAAGTGACGTGATTTTTTCTCGCGTTTTCAAGGGGTGTCAGTTAAGGATTAACAACTATTCGGAGAGATGATAACAGAAATTAAAGAATAAGTTGTAAATGAAAAGCGAAAAAAAAAACTTTTAAATAAAAAATGGCTACAGCTATATTGGAGGGGAAATTATGTTTTATAAGAATTACTAAAAATAGTTCTAAATTAAAGAAAAGTATTAAATAAAAGAGTAATTATTTATACGGACCCTTAATTTCAGGACAAAAAATGCATTTTTCAGATTCAATTTAATCCTTATTTAATTGAGTGAAACGCGATCGCGGTTTTAAAAATAGCTGAAATAACATCGTTTTGGCATAGCTGATTCAGAATTATGCAAAAAAAACCCCAAAAAAACAGAGTAGTTCTATTTTTGTTCCTAAATTTCACTCTATGCAAATATTTAAAAGTGTGTCAAAATATAAAATATTAAAAAATAATAATAAACAATGGCGTTTTTCATCTATAATTTAACTCTCTGAAATATTTGATATATATCATTATAAAATTTAGTAAACATCAGAAAAGGATAAATGACTATATTTTTTCCACCCCAGTATACATTCAATTTATAAAAAGACAATGTTTTCAAAATGATGGTTTACATAGGAATTGTTTTCTTTAAAAGTGGTTAAGTCCGTTTTTGAAAAAAAAATAGTTAATGATAACAATGAATGCAAATCCTACATGTTTTTTATCAGTTAACAATTACCGAAAAATCCTTAAAAATTTTAAACACTCTATTTTAATAAAGTTCCGTAATTAATGAAATTCCAAATATGGTTTCATTGAATATGCCTCAAAATATCTAATGTTATACAATTGATCAAAATTGGTATATTCTAAGCAATCGTAACTCCCAAATGATGCTTAACTTTTGAACTATTCAAACATCCATAAGGAAAACTAAATCCACTGTATATTCATAAAGATTATATGATATCATGCAACAATGCCAAAAACACAAAAAAGTTATTTTATATGAAATGAAACAAGATGGTTTTGAACTGACAAAACTATTAGAAAATGAAAACAATTCATTTTCTAGAGCAGTGGATAATGGAAATAATAATGATAAAGAGTTAAATTGGCTAAAGATACATAGGATAAAGCTTTTATTAAAACAAAATGCACAATTTTGTATGATACTTTATTTGATAAAATTTCACTGTTTAAATTACTAGACTTTTACTCCGGATGAGGAAGATCACGGAAATTTGAAAACGAAGCACCATCACTGTATATCATCATTCCATGTTCAATTTATACAATAAAATTAATTATATTATAAATTTAATCTTTTATATTCTTCCACTACATCATGACAACTTTCAGAAACTTTCTAACGATGATTCGAATAAAAAATTAAATATATTATTTTAAAATTACAATAATTTAAATGATACTATAAAAAAGTATTCAAAAAAAAAACTTTTACATTTTTGACGCATTTAATAAAATTTTCATTAAAAAAACTAGTTCCTCTCAATTGAAATATCACATTTACTATTTCCTAAATTCATGATTTTCTCCGTTTTTTTTTTGGTGTAAAGTTATCAGAAGTATAAATTTCTTTCAACTTATACATTCAAATTATTGAATTATAAACTTTCATAAAATTAATATTTGAAAAAAAAACATAAAATGTGTGCTTTAACATATACCATTATTTTTAAAAACCATTCAGATGAAAACCGTTACAATTTGTATCTACTATTTATACCGCTTTCAAAGAAAACAGCTCAATAGTTAGACTCTATACAATTGATCGATTTTAAAAGATTTAAATAAACGAATTCGTATCATGATATGTATATATATGGACTCATACTTAATAGAAACGATTTTTTTAGCTTCACAATTCTCATTTAATTCAAAATTAATTACAGTACTTTCTAGGATTAATTTGAAGAAATTAGGATCGAGAAAATTACAGCAACCGGTAACATCAAAGGTGATTTATTACTTAATTTAAATCTTAATTATACCCGTGAATTTCAATTTCAGGTATCCTTTTAATTACCACCCCGATGTCAAACTGTCACGAATCGAGAATGTTTCAATAAAAGTAATTTTAAAGCATTAATATAAGCATAGGTAATTTCTTAAACGTATTTCTCCGATCGGCAGTTGTCAACAGATTTTTCAAATCTTTCGAGAACCGATTAAATTGGGAATACGCATTAATTTCGATTTAATATAATTATTTGAATATGTCCTTATACTGAATTAATTTGAATTCTTTAATGTGGATGTAACATTATTGTTTGTGAAGACAGAACATTCAATTATTTTTCTGAAGAACAGTCCCAGAGGCTTATCCTATGCAGTAAAATATTGTAAAGTGTATAGAGAAATATTGTTAATAAAATAAAACAAACACCTTGAATATGTTTTATTAATTTTATTGGTGTACTACACCAGTATTAAATTTAAAAGAATGTGTAAATATTTATATATAAAAGCTCTTATCTCGAATGTTTCAAAACTATTGGATTTTGCTTATGAATTAATCAACTTTTTCTCCTCTTGATGTTTATTGAAATTCTCTGAATATCCTACATTTCAAATATATTTACATAATTGTAATGAAATTTCACTGCTTTCAAAATTTCAATGATAAAGCAGTGAAATGCAATTATGGTGGGCACAAAAATAGCGAAATGCAAGAACATAGAAAAGTTACGAAAGAATATAAATAATTCGTAAGGTTTAAGTTATTTAGAAACATTCGAAAAATAGTTCGAAAATCAATCTCCAAACATAAAAATATACTTGAAACCATCGGTCAATAATTTCATCAAAAGCGAATGCTATCGTAGGGGAGAGTCTTCATGTGATTTCCATGGTCCTAATTCTAATGGTGGGGAATCACATGATTATTACAATGAGACTGAACATAAAGAAAGATCTTAATAAGCTTAAATTAAGATAATTCATTATATAATGATTTGCACTAGTCTAACAGTATTCTATCGCCCCTTAAAATTTGAAGGAAGTTTTGTAAATATATTTGAAGAGCGTTCAAATACTTCAAAGAAGGTTGTTAGAAGATATAAACAAGTAATATAAAAATAATTAAGTCAATCCCTACTTAGATCAACATTTTTTTTTACTTTAGTTAATTTTATACTAAATAATTTTAATTAATATAAATAATTTATCAAAAGATTATTGATTTTCATAAGAGCTGAACTCGTTTTCTTCACTTCAAACTAAAAAAAAATACAAAAATTCTTACATTTCACCGGTTGAGATACCGATTGTTTTTTCATTACAAGCTGCTAAAACTCTATATAAAGTATTGAAAATTAATTAAATTAAATTAATTAATTAATGTTTGAAAAATTATATTAACATCAAGTGTCATTCAGTACAAGTTTTAAAAAAATGTATTTTAATTTTATTAGATGAATAAAAAATATTTTATTCAACGATTGAAAATTTGAACAAGATATATATAAGGTGAATGTGAACTACTGATTGGATTGAAGAAAAAGAACAAAACTTGTAATATATTATAATTTTGTTCAAAATAGGCATGTAAATATTTAAGAAACGTATATTAATAATGTATATTGTGTGTGTGTGTGTGTGTGTGTGTGTGTGTGTGTGTGT
>JAOUZG010019159.1:24355636-24384151 GCA_026289955.1 Argiope argentata | reverse complement strand
TGATTCGTGATGGCAATGTCACGTTTTATCTTGTTGTCTCTTGTCAAATGCACTATAAATTTAGACCTTTATTTCATCCCTAGAAATTTTTCTTCATAATTCAGAAATACATTTCGTTTCCTTTAAGCAAAAAAGAAGTATGTTAATGTCAAATTTGCAGCGAAACCAAAAGTAAGTAATTATCAGAAAATAATTTTAACATTATTTATTTTTGTCTTGTTTTGATGTAAAAATTAAACAAAAACTACTTTATATTTCCTTTACGAATTCCTCATTCATATTTCCTGGCCAAACTAGTAGAAGAATGAACCAAAATCCATTCATTGCTTGAATAACTACTCATTTTATCTCTTTGATGAATAGTAGACTAAATGACGAAAAAAGCTAGTTTGGGGAAATTTTTGGGAATTTTGGGGAAATTGTGTTGTATTTAAAAATTGATTTTTTTAGTATTGAATGACATGACCAAGTTAATACCATTAATATGATAAAGGAACAACTGATCGTCTAAAGCAATTATTTAAATAAAAATATCAAAAATTCAAAAATTATGTAAATTCCAATAATTTTTAACATCATTTTTCACAATGTAAAATCAGCAATGCTGAATAATTTGGTAAACGAAAAAAATGCTTGGAAGACCTTTGAATTAGGCAGAAGACCGTGTAAAGAAATATCAACCATGATACTCTAAGGACAAATAGAACAGTTGTTTACAATTTTTTTAGTATTTACCATTTTTATTATCATGCCATAACGTGATGTTTTCGGGACGAGGTTTTGACTTAAACAAAAATTGCAAAAAAAATTATTATCTGCACGTGCATCTCAAAAATCAGCTTTGAATAACGTGTTTCCATCCCATTTACAAAAGTTCCGATTTTTTAAAAAAAAATAAATTAACTACTAAAGCAAATAAAACCTAGAAAAACTTAATTTTCAGCTCGTGATTATGTGAAATAAAATAAATAGGAAATGACCAATTTTTTAAACATTAAAAGGGAGACAAAGTTTTTTGGATCGTTTGCAATACCAAAATGACTCATTCAATGAAACAATTAAAATGAATAAAAATATAATTTAACTTCCACGAGCACGCGATGCTCGGCCGTTCAAGAAATGATATTCTGACATGATAGATTGAAATATGGATAGTAGATTTCATTTTAATATTTTTATTACTTCATAAAATCTTAATTCATATTGCAAATTTCATTTTTTAAAAAATTATTTTGAATTTTTTACAGTTTTTGATTTCTGATGCTGTTAAAATTCTCATTATATTTTTCACAAATTCAAATTGAATGTTTCATCGTCTTTTAAAATTCGTATAAATTTTCTATCCCTTAATTAATAAAACATTCGAGAAGTTGAATCTTGAACCTTAAGCAAAGTAAAATTCATCTTTTCCAAACATTAAAACATAATTATGTTTTACGATTCAGTTTCAAAGAAACTTAATTTCAAAATTTCGAAGTCTTATAACTTAATTATACTTTGCGAAAATTATTTTTAATTCAAAGTCTATAATCTTTAATAATGAAAACATTTGTATAAATGATTACCTGCATTTCCCTTGGGACCAGGTTCACCAGCAGGACAATGCTCCTTAACAGATAAGCAAAATTCTTTCAGCACTTGAACCTACAAAATAAAGAATGACAATTTCACTTTCATTGCTTTCAATACACTAAGTTATGGCTATTATAAATCATGGATTTTTCACAGTCATAAGAATTCCATTGTTCTTCGTTATTATAGATTGCGAAGATTTTGATAAATTATCTCGCCATTATCCTAATGTTTTCTCTTGACAGGGCAACGTATCAATACGCAAATGAAGTCATTAATTGAAGAAAGAAAGAAGGCAAAGTATATTATGCTGGCAACGCGATGAATTTTTCGGAGTGCATTATTTCTTGGTGTAATCATCCAGCTAAATTAATGCCCATTCATTTCTCGTCCCTTTTGGCATGAAATTTTCATAACAATACATAAAATCATAATATATTCTGTAAGTTTAGTCATATTTTTCGTAAATACATGAATTTATTAAAATTCATCTTTAAATGAGTTTTGGGAATATTCAATAGGATTTACTTTGATATAAAAAAATTCTGATACATGAAATAAAGAAAATATAGGATGGTTTTACAATCGTCTGAAATTGAATCCTTTTCGCTTAATTAATATATTCAGTTCTGTGAATAATATATTCTTTAGACGTAGTAATATATTTTTGTAAATACATGAATTCATCAAAATTATTATAGAAGCAATATATTCAAATATTCAATAGGATTTACTTTGATATCAAAAAAATATTCTTCATACATTAGATGAAGGAAATATAAGATTGTTTGCAATCGTCTGAAAGTAAATTATTTTCGTTAAAATATTCTGTTCGTTTTTATGAACCTTGTCTCAATATTTAAAATACAGAAAGTTAATAAAACTTTGGGGATTATTACATAAAACAATTTTTACTCTCTTGTCTACTATTGAATAGAAAACAAATATGTGTTGTTAATAAAATATTCAATACTTAAATTTTGATGAATGTCTGAATTCTACTCCACAATAAAACAGAAAAACGCATTTTCAGAATTATTTCTGTATATGTGTTTTACTAACTATATGTATGCGAATGAAAAATGTATTAATATAGTTAAATGAATCATTAAAAATCAGGTATTATTATAATAAAACAAAACTAATGTCTCAATAAAAGAACAAAATTAAGGTTATTATTTGATCCTGCGAAAGGTTCGATTTTCTGAAATGGAACTTGAGAAAATAAAAACTTTAATCAGATATTAAATATTCATAATTATTGTTGGCATCATAATATACAGATTTCAAAAGTTAATTTATGAACTTTTTCAAAGATATCTCTAGTTTTACATTTGCCCTAAATTACGTAGGAAATTGTGCTTTTATCAGTCAATTAAAGCATCTGTGTTGTTTTATTCATTATACGCATTATTGAAAACTTGCAATTGATCGGCCCTTTAGCCATATGTAGTAACGTATACTTGACTAATCAGCTATTGTAGTAAAAATATTGCATATATTTGTGATCTAAACCAGTCAAGTGATGAAGAAGGTTTGGATTTAAATATTTTAGGCCAATAATCAACCGTTTCGAGAAGTTTCAGAGCATTGATTGGTGAATCTTCTTCAAAATCACTAATGAATAGGCTTAATCTTTTAAAAACTTTATTCATTGCTTCACAATTCCATATGTTTTATAGTAGATGCATTGGCCTTTTTTTACCTTCATTAAAATTTCACTATATAAATAGCATACAAATAAATATTACTATTAATAAATTCAGATTTAATTTATTTCAATTAATTTTATCAATGCATTTACTGAACTCAGACGCAATAAATAAAATTAAATACGTTATTTAGGTCATTTTTCTCAAATTGAAGTCTAAGAGCTAAAAATTTGCTATTAGATAAAAATCACACTGAATATGAATCTATCTATATTTTTCTTTTTATATATAGCAGTAGTTTTATGTAGAACATATTTAAAAGAACGGTGCTTTGGTAGGTCTTTCTTTTATATTCGAATGACTCATGTAAATAAATACCTGATTTGATTAAAGTCGCACGACATGAATTAACAAATTTTGAACATGGAATGGCAGATGAAGCTAAAAGCATGGCGTAATTTGTTTCAATAATCATTGGGAAATTAAGCCTACGAGATAAACAATGTGCCAAGAATACCGAATTTTGGGCATAATCTCCCAACATGGACATTGCAATAGCCGACTGTCTGCACCTAGTGGTTGAGAGAAACGACCAGTGCGTAGAATCTTAATGTAACAGACAAGCAACGCCACTCGAAATAAGAGCAGTTATAAATAAGAGATATACGTTGAGCATATCCGTTTGGACAATGCGACAAAACTTGGCTTTAAAAAACTAAGACAGCAGAAGATAGATTCGAATGACTAGCAGCAGAACATCACCTTCAGGGTCTCTCTTGGCTTCGTGTCATCTTGCTCTCTAGATGAACGAAAAACTATGGTTTAACTAGACGAATCAGTTAGTAAAAGTTATTAGTATAGTTCCGATTTAGAGATGATTGCACAATTCATAGACCTATGTTTTTAGCAAATCACTGTGCAATCTTGTGTGGTTCCACAATGATGTAAGCTACCTTTAAATGGAATTGATTGGATTATCTGCTCCAATTGAACTAATTATTGACTGGAAATTATATATTCAGTTACTTAAAAGTAATTTTTAGCCATTCGGGGGTTTTACAATACATTCCATCATTTTTTTCCAAACAATGATGGAAATTTTATGGATCACAATACTACATGCTCATCGCACCACAACTGTTTGCGATTGGTTTGAAAAGCATAACAGATAATTCCAGAGGCATTTTTCCCAGCCTAAATTAACCGACATGATGGACATAAATGAATCGCGAATTAAACATTTATGAACATTTTAGCCGCTAACTGAATATTTATGGGGCATAATTGTTCATAAATTCAGTTAGTGACTAAAATCCAGCATCGACAACGCATTCACAATGATGGGCTTTTATAGAGACATCATAACTCAATATTTCTTCAGGGGATTCACAATAACTTGTTGAGTCCATGTCACGCCGAATTGCTGCAAATTGTCTGGCAAAAGTTTGTTCGACACGTTATAAAGCGAATTTGTTAACACCAAAACGATGTTAAAAAATACTGTATAACAGATACAGAGGGTAAATGTAATTCCAAATTTTTCGCAGGAGTTTGTCATACTTATTCTGAAAATTTATGTCTGAGTAATCCGGCGTTTCCATGAAACTGCTGAATGGTGCATGCCTCAACTACAACTGATGTTGATATTCCTGGCTTTCACTTGTCTGTTTCTCCATAACTCTTCCATTGGTAGCATAGCAGACACGTGTGACTGCTGTGAATAGCATGATTATCAAAATATATATATGCAATGTGTGGCCCAAGTGATCCTGCCCATTCATCTCATTTGGGTCTATGTGACTACTTCTTTATAATATTTTTTCAAACGCCCCAAAACACAATGACTTTATTTATACAATTCATTGTAAATGTGTCGACAATCTTCTAGTGATGAACTTTGATCCTATAGTCGATATATCGTCTATAGGAAACTTTTACCCTCCGTATGATAGTATAACAGTGCCTAAAACGTTTTTAAAAAAAAACTTTTTCATTTTTATTTATGCACTTATTTTTAAAAATTACAAACTGATTCCTTTGCATTTTGCTGGCCAATCGTGATTCATTTCAAAGAATTATCAGTGACCGGCTAGTAAAATATTGATTTATTTTCCAGGCACATTATCATGTTGAAAGACTAAATGGGAAAATAATTTATCTCTGAATTTCGTAAAGGGAAACATCTCAGAAAATCATTATTTTTCAAAAACAAAGAGAAGAATGATGGTGATGACGAAATTTATCCTTTAGAAGCTTCATTTCCTAATGTCTCCTTTAATTTCATATATGAAAAAATCGTTTTATGACTTTAATTACCGTATTCCTGGATTCGATTTTAATTATACGACATACTTGAGCATAATGCACGGAAATTATTTTCAAAAATTTATGAATAAAAGGTTACTAATGTCAGAAATATAAATTATTATATAGTATTTTAATATTTATCTAATATTGCTAAAAATCATTCGCTAAAAAAATGTTTCGATTTTTTTTTGGGGGGGGGTGATTTACACTGAATGCATTATGAGTTTGTATTTATAGTATTAATAGGGATTGAAATCTATTTCAATCCTAAAGCAAATTTTTAATTGCTCTTTGTCACGTTCTGTACGCCAATAAAGTATCAAATATTTTCTTATCATTTATTCCATAGAAAATAAATTTTATATTTAATTACAAATATTTATGAATTTCTAGAAAAGCAAAATAAAGGGAAAGGAAATTTTAAGTATGACCGAAAAGGCTTTCAAATGCTTTAAAAACTTATCTTTAAATTTTATTTTTATGTAATGCTTTGACTTCTGTCAAATTTTTCAGAGGCGAGGTTATAAAAATCAAAGATCGATTCAAAGTGGGAAGAACTAATCGAATATCACCAATTTTTTTAAACCCTTTAGTTTATATTGACATATTTTATGTTCTTGAAGATGAAATTTTTTGACCGATTTTTCTTGCTGCTCTAAAGTTAAATATTTCCACTGACAAGAAAATTTTCAGTATTTTGAGTTTGAAGATTAAGTTAAATAAGATTAACATTTTAATGAGCGACTCTACCTGGCAGAGCATTTAAAAATATATATTTTAAAAATTTGTTTGATTTATTTGATAAAATTAGAAAATGCAGACAAGTCAAATTTTCATGCAATTTGATTTATTTCTATTTTTCAAATCTCCAAAATAAAAATTCCAGATCCTTAACTCTTATTTGTTTAAATAATAAAAAATAGCTCCTCATAAATTTAATTTTCATTTATTCTATAGAAATAAAATTTGCTTTAAAATATTTTGTTATCAGTCAATTTTAAGATTTTTTGAAATTTCCCCGTATGAGAATATAATAAAAGTTATATCACACACACACAAAAAAAATTAAACAGCGTATATTTTCAGCATTGTAATTTTTCTTCCGCTAATAAAATAGTATAAAATTTTTATTCTAAATAGAAGTTCTGAAAATAATTTGCATTTTCTTCCTCATCATATTTTCTATATTATCTTATGTGTATTTATTTTTTTAAAAAAAGAATAGAATACCTAAGAGTGAATCTAATGTCGATAATTTCCTTTTTAACGGCAGGAAAAATCCACCATTTTTATTTTGCCATCTCCGAAACTAATTGAATATGTATCGTAATCAAATAACACTTATAAATGAATCTTCAAAGATAGCGTGTTGCCTAAGTGCCCGGACACGAGTTCCTAAGCTAATTTCGTGAGGTTCTGTGCAATAAAAGAAACTAATTACCTGAAGATGCACTAAAAGTTCATTAAAGAAGCATTAGCTCTATTCTTCTCAGCGACCTTCGAGACTCTTAATAATTGCACCGATTCTTCAATTAGAAGAAGAATAAGTTGTATAAAAAGGAAAACAAAAGGTGAGGAAATATGAAAGTTTTGGAGATAGGAAGTTTGGAAATGATTTTTCATTACCTCCTGTGTCAATAAACTTTCATGTTTGTTCTATATCCTATTTTAATAAAATATCATATATTTAAAAAAAATTAAACATATCGATGAAAGTTTTATCATTTCAAGAAAAGAATTACTAACGTAAGTTTGCTTTGAAATTATCTATATGTTTAAGAAGAATTTGAAACAGCTTATTCGCGATTGGAGGATTTTGTAATTTAATTATCTTTGCTTCTTATCAAAAACTAATTATACTTTTTTAATGAAATCCGTCATATTATTGGTATTTTACTAAAACAGATTATTATTTCTTTATAACGTTTTAAATAGAAAAATAATTGAAATTCACGGCAAAAATTATTTTTTATTAATAAATTATTTCAAAAGAAGCAAAGAGTTTGGTAACAACATATCCTTGTTTGTGAAAATTATAGGATAAATTACTATACACACAAACCAAAAGAAAAATTGTTTCAAAAATACATGAAATCAAGAATTGCTATTAAGGAATTAAAGATTGAAATATAGTCTAACTTCTAAAGAAAGCTCAACTGCAACAATGATAATTTGGCACAAACTATCTTGAATTATTTTATCGTTGCTCAAAAATATCACACTGTTTTAATTAAATGCATATAATTCCAGTCACAAATGATTTTGAAATGCTATGACATTTATAAAGTAAAAACAATGAACTAGAAAGATATTACTGATTAATTAGAGTATCAATTCACAGTTTGCATTATAGATCAGACAATTAAATTATTCTATATTATGTGAAAATAACAAGGAATTCTTTTCAATATTTTGATCCAAATATATATAAATACAATTTACAGTTATCAAGTAAGGATACATAGAATTGCAATTCTCTATTTAGAAGGGGAAAATAAAATTTCATTAATATGCAGAATTGAAAGCAAATAAAAATATAATAAATTTTTCGCAATAATATTAAGCTAGCTCATAACTGCTACTAAGACTGTTGTTACTGGCGTCCTGGCTTAGGGGTAGCTCATCTTCCCTGAGAGCTGTGCTTTCTGGGTTCAAGTCCCGGTTTGGACATGGTTGTTGTTCCTTGTTTTATCTCTGAGGTGTATAAATGCGCGCCCCCATAAAAAGGGACTGAGCAAGCAGTTATGATGAGTGCCTATCTGAATCGTACTCTTGGCCCTAGTTGGTGCTACTTCAAAAGCAAGAGACACTCATTCGACTTAAAATACCTGACGACCTTCATTGTGCTTGTCCATGACAAGTGTCATCAGTAACAACAACAACAAGACTGTTGTTACAACAATCAGAACCAAAACGAGCACGATAATTGGATTTTTAGAGTTACTTATTTTTAGATTTTCTCAATAAAAATCTATTAATTTTTGTAAATATATCCACATGCAAGTGTCATTCAAATTAATTGTTCAGTTTAATCATTATTGATATCTGATTAAGTCACATGTATCACTAATAATACATACTGTCATGCATAATGAGAAAAACTTATTTTGTTGTTTTTGTTAGTGATATCAAACATGACAGAGAATTCACGAATTAATCAAGAACTAAGTGAATCTAACTATTTGGGAAAATGTTTTCTACCAAATACCGATAAACAACCTAAATACAAAAGAACACGCGTTTTAGAAAGTTTCACAATACCTGTTTCTCTTTCACTAGTCTGGTTGAACAACACGGATTCACATTTATGTCTTTCGTTAACGCTATCCATCCCGGGAGGATTTAGCGACACAGTCTACTGATTGAAATCAAATCCCACTTTGCGACGGGTGACTTTGGACTTCACCCGAGAGGAAGGACAGAGGGTTCATGGATTGTAATTCGAACACGCTTCGAGGAAGCTTAGTCGCCGGTAATTAGAAGACGTATCCTCCGAGGGTTAGTCGTCGGCTCGGTAGGCTTTGTTAACTGAATGCCGGAGCGGAGAAGGGCCGCAGTTGTAGGACAGGGACGACGACGTCGAGATTTCCTTGGAGTGTTGCTGATTAAACAGTGGTTATTTTCGCCGTTTGGAGAATTACGGAGACCTAACTGCTATGGATCACAGGAGCTTGCTTCTTCCGTTGTGTTCTAGTGCTTCGATCCTTGATTAATTTGTGATCAGCTAACTATTCTACCCATGAGTTTAAGTAGTTTTGCGTTAGGATAAAAATATTTTGATTGTTGCACACAAGTAATTTGAGTTGGGTATAATGCTAGTAAGACATAAATGTTAAATCTTATGATGATGTAAATAAATCTTATGTTTTGGTGTTTCAATACTATTTATAGTATTGAACACTTATACAAACACTTATTTTTTTAAAAAAAATGTAGTATCACATCCCTCAATTTCTTTTTGTTGTTGTTGAAAAAATGTGTTTTGTTTAGCTTTGCATTAAAGGAATGAGCATATTTTCAAGATACGTCAATAAATATTGTATTTCAAACTAAACTTCGAAAATAAAAATAAAAAATGTTGAATGAAAGAACTCTGATTATTATTAGATAAATAGGCCTTATTTAAAAAAAATGGTGATGATTTTTATATGAGAGATTGAGTTATATAATTGTTTTAAAATTTCGCGGTGAGGTTGATAGAACCCTTCATTTCCTCTCATAAAATGGCGTCCTTTACTTCATTCAGAATCCATTGAAAAAAATCTTAAGCTCTTTTTAATAATTCCTTCAAATTTTTTTGGCCTTCGTTTTTAATTTTTTATAAGATTATCGTCCATCTTTTTTTTTCATCGTTTTGATACCATAAAACCTTTGAAAACAAATCAATGTAAGCAAGTCAATGTCCTTTTTTAGCAGTTTACATGATTTTGATCAGTGACTTCCAATTTGGCAACAAGACTGATATCTTGAAATTTGTTATATCGATACAAATATCGACCTTTGATCAAATTGAATCTAAACCTTTGTGACAATGGATCTATACGATATTGATTGTGGTTTTCATTTGGTAAATTTACTATAATGGACAATTTTTAGGCAAACCGATGTCAATTCATCGTGATGTGCAATATGTATCAGTTAACTTTCTTTTACTCTTATAGTGTTCTCGAAGGACAAGCCATTTTTTTCCAAAGTTCCCTAAAATAAATTTCAGTGTTTGAAGGAAGGTTTGAGGTATATAATACGTGCATTTTGTAATCATCTTTTTAATTCCATATTTAAAAAAGAAAGCATAACATTTTAAATTTAAGATTTCTTTAAAAATTCGCTGTTGGGAAGCTATGTCAAAACTCTCCAAATTCACCTGATGTTTTTTCAAGAGAATCATCTTCCATGATAATATAATATTGAGAAGAAAAGTATAAATTATGGAAAAAGAGGATACTTTTACTTATGGTATCCAATTCTGTCGATTGAAAAGATACGTTGAATGTCGTCATTAAAAAACACCTTACATTTTGAAGTTAAACTTATTAGAAGAAACGGAAATTAAAATGTGAATCGATAATCTCATCAGATGATTATTAATTTCTGTAATAGCATATAAATATATCTTGAACATATTGCAATTGATGTTTAAATCAATAAACGTATCCAATGAATTTTGGCATACTATTTTATAGTAAATACTAGTTGTGCCGCACATCGTTGCCCAAGAAGAAATTAGCCTTAAACTTAAGTGTAACCTCCACCCTATATGACATATGCATGTTACGCAACATCAAACAAACATAAAAATATATAAAGCTGGATTTCCTTCTTTTAGGCATACTGATATTTGAATTACTGTTTAAAATCAGACGTAAACAAAGAAATGTATCTCATATGCATCCCACTGCTCTTTCTATTTGTACATGTGCAGTTCGCGATTTTCGCTAATGCTCGGGTAAATTAAAATTGCAATTATAAAACTTTGATATAATATAATTTTGATATAATTTTAATGTACTAAAATCTTCCTCAATAAATACTCTACGAAGATGGTATAAATATCTCCAATATTCGTTTACAATTTCTTGAGTTTTTGTAGTTTCAACATACAGACGCTTTCAGGAGACTTCGTTTTATGATATGCATAAATATTACTTCCTGAAATCTTTAAAAATCTGCCATTGAAATAAAGAAATATGGGGGGAAATATTAATTCGGAAAAAAAATTGTGACGAAAATTTAATCACTGAAATATCCCCAATCAGTAATAACTCTTAACTACTTAAACTTTTTTTAAAAAAGATCAGTAGTTTTAAGTTATTATATTGGTTAATCTTGATATTTCGTGCTCAAAGTCCAATATTAACTCCAACTTTTGTTTCAAAACGGTTAGAGGAAGTAATAATACAAATTGTAGTGCTTTCGAATAAATTTGGAGTGCCTGGAACATATTTCATTAATGTTATTTATCTTTAATATTATATTATATTAACCCCTCTAACTCATAAATTAATATAATGCATTAAAATGTTTCGTGTCATCTCCTATAGAGTTACTCTTAATGCCTGTAAGATTTCAAAGCTAAGGTGACATTATTTGCTAAGGTGAAAATTGCAAAAATTCATTTTAAAGGGTTCTGGTCGCCTTAATATTTTACCATCTGCGAGAAATAAAAGGAGTCGCAAGAAACTTTCAGGTAGAAGACTTCTTTGTATTTTCTTTTATCAAAGCCTGCCTTCTAATTTAGTTCTTCGGCACCAGATCAATACATTCATTTGTTGCTGTTCGATTTTCTGCATAGTCATTACTCGAAGGTCAATTACCCTGAAAGACCGAGGACACGGTCTTAAATTGGAAGTACCTACCTTTTATTCGCAACCCCATGCAACTTTTATTGCCATCTTTATTACTAATTTATAATAATAAGTTATATCAGTCAAGCTGAGAAAAGAAATTTCCAGCAATTAACAAATTTTTGAATAATATTCTTTTACAGTATTTGGATAAGTGTTGGAATCAATTACACTCAACAATTCGATTACACTCAATAAAACCAATTAAAAAAGGGGAAAAGCGGAATTGTAATTGAAAAAAGACTATTCAGTATCAAGTGAAACAGAAATAATTAATATATAGTAGAATATTGTAATGACTTGATCTGTTCGATCAAATAAACGGGTAGCGTTTAAACGCAAATGTTTTATTTACAGTTTTACACAATAACAAAACAACAACAACTCGTCCTCATCTAATTAATATGCTGGGGAATATTTACATCTGGATTACAGTTCCACAACTAATACCGAGAACTAACAGGCTGTTAGCGTATCCGGGCTACTGCGTGTAGCTCAAGATATCTACGGATTACTTCCGGTAGATCTTTAATCAATAATCTCGAGATCACTTGCATCTCTTCAGCTGTCCAGCTCTTCAGCGCGTCTCACAGCTCCTCAGTTCAGCTCACAGCTCGTCTCCTCTAGTCTAGTCTCTAGTAGGATTAGCTTGACTCGTCGTCGTCTCTTACATTTAAAACCTTCCATTTTAACATCGGTCAAACTCCACCACTCAGGTTTGCATTGGTGCGTTGGAGATGCCGATCATCCAATAATTCTTCATAAATATTCCCGATGATCAACAGTTAACCATAGGAATATTTTCTACTCATCCACGCCCTTAATAGGCCCTTCACAATAGGGAAGCATTCACATCTACAGGTTTCAGTACTTCTTTATTCAAAAAGCCGTAAAACGCATGTGTTGTTCATTATCGGAGCTTATTCAGTTTGGGTGGTCCCATAGGAGAATAGTTACATCTGGGATTTTCACACGGTTCCCTTCTTCAAAGGACCTTAAACCGCATGGGTGGTCTATTATCTCGACTCCATTCAAGTCCGAAGGGTAACATCAAGGCGGAAGAAACACAATACGCAACAAAGGAAAGAATCGTCTCACCTCTGGCCAGAAGTAACAATGTTCGAACATGAGTCTCTTCAAAGGGAGATAAGTTTTACGACATTTTTACAATATTAATGTTATACTTCTTCATTTCTAAATATAGAAACAACAACTATTAATTTTTTTAAAAACATAATTCTATTCTTAAATAACAAACAGTTTGAAGTAAATATTTTTGTAGGTTTACTTATTGAAAACGATGCTGACATTTATGTATGGGAAATAAAAAATAAATTTTAGAATCAATAATCAAAGATTTAAAAATATTCCTAGTTTTATACTTTTGAAAGCCAGATTGTTTAATAAAAATAAAATAAATTGCGATAATTCCCATTTATAAAATAAAAATGTTTAGTGTAATTGTTTTAACTACGATTCATAAATTCTTACAAATAATTTCCTTTGTAACAATTTTACATTCTTGCTCCGATTAAATAAAGATAATTATAATAAATAACCTTCTTATTTAAATAAAAAAAAACTTAAAAGTTTTTTTAAAAATGATTTAGCATGATTTAATCTAAAAAATATCTTTTTCAAACTTGAACTTCTTTTATTAAAAATTCATATAACACAACATTTCAAACGTTAAGGATATTTAATTCATACTCTCAAAAGTAAAAACATTGCTTTCAACTTTGCATTTAAAAAGTGCAATTCTTGAAGTAAGGAAGAAACACAGTTATATAAATTTACAAATCTGGTATATATGATAAAAATATTAAGTATTAAATATTATATGCAATGTTAAAATATGCACAGGAAAAGATTCATAAGTAATGCATAAGAATCATTTTCATAAATGTTACATTCCTACATCAAATACATGTGAATATCAAAGTATTATATCTTTATTTACACTTTTCATGCGGAATTTTATATTTTAATATTCAAATCAGAAGCGAATCTCTGAATCTCTCTAGGTTTTCAGGTGATTTAGGTGGGGTTTTTTCTAACGTTATTTTCTGTTGTAAAGGTTTTAGAAAAAGACCTTTTTACAGATGGCGCAAATAAGCAGATAATTTTCCATATCATAAGAAAGGTTTTTAACAATATATTTAAAATGCACTTGTATTTAAATATTTAAAACTCTCTTCAAATTGAATTTTTTTCAAATAATTAAAAATTTTCGAAGAAAATTACATAGCAGTTGCTAAATTTTAATTCTCCTTAAGAAATTCTAATGAAAATAACGTCTTTTGACAGTTAACAAGCGAAATACGCCTAAAAACTGCTAATGTAATTAAATAGCCCTTTTCATACGCCATTTCTATTTGAAAACATATTGATTATTAAGTAATTATATTATAGAAATAAAAATATATTATTTGCGAAAATGCAAATTCCAATTCAAAATTAAAGGAAATAAAATTTATACCGAAAAATTAATCATATTTTTGAAATTTCATACTTAGCAATCATATTTTTTTTTAATTTCATAAAATGCAAATCTGTAGTTCAAATTTGAATATGGTGTGAAAACCATAATAGAACCGGAAAAAGGAAAGTTCCCGGAAAATTAATTTCCAAAGAATTTTTTATTATAATTCAATACAATTTTTCCAATATTATTTCATCACGATGGTCAAATTCATTACTATTAATTAGTGAACTTTGGAAAACAATAGGAAATTTTATTACATAATTCAACGCAAAGACAGCGTAAAAAAATCTATCAGGTGATACTGCTTAAAATAAAATTTTGGTAACAAAAGTCAGATTTTACTTTCATTTATTAAAAGTAGTTCATTTTTGTATGCATTGTGAAGCTTAGAAAACAATGGACCGAAGATGTGCAGTATAATTAAACATTATAAATTAAAAAAGATCTTATAATTTAAAATTCACAAGATTAAATCACATACATTTAAGGAATGATACAATCTATGATAAGTAGACAATGTGAAATCGTTGGATAAGAATAATCGGATTCACTTGGGAAGGTAAATTATGTTTTGTTCTCCCAAGGGACCAAATTAATTGCACCAAATTAAAACTGACAAGCCTGAAACATTGAATAAAAGCAACAGTGGCCTCCTCGTACATTCTCTAATACTGATAACGATAATTCTCTAATAATAATATTCCCTTTCTCAAACGTAAAATTATGAATCTTGAACAAATATTTGAGTGCCTCAAGTGTTCAAACATTTGCTTTTACGCATGAAAATTAAAGATTTCGTCATATAACAAAGAAAATTGGAACTTGAGTATTTATTGCAGGCTATTTGAGAATTATAATAATGAGAAAAAAAATCAACTTTTTTGCGTGCAATCGCTGGCTATTAATTATTTAAATGCAGTTAAGACACAAGTACCACAAAACTGATGGTCTGGAGATGTGATCTCTGATTGATTAAAATCAAAATTTAACTAAGAACTACAATAGAAATCTAAAAATCACTTATCGCATTTAAATTATTTAAGCCATTGAATTTTTTAATCATCATTTTATCATTCATGCTGAATTACAGAGAGTAGACTAAAAATCCCTATTTTAAATGCTAACCCTGCATATTAAATTTTATCTTTCTTGCTTTTTTCAAAATTTTGCAGTTACCGATTTCACTTGTACTCAAACAACGAGTCAAACTTCTTTTAAATAAACTGGTTTCAAAATTTAATGGAAATCTTGAAAATTCTTTTCAAAACCATTTAATAAATTTTATACGTGTAGTTCTGAACATTTTCGAATTATTAGATTCGCAGTTATAATTATAATTACTGGTAACTTCACCATTATTATTATTATTATTACAAGTAATATCATCATATAATAGATGAAAAATTTTAGATACCTAAATAACAGTAGTACATAAAAAACAGATTTTTTTATAGATAAATTATTTTTTATTTTAAAAAAAGGAACTTTTTAGTGCTAAAATAAAAGAAATTAATGAATTCAATATAAATCATGCTATTATTATAATAATATACTATCTCATTCAATGAAATAAGAATTATGTTTCTATTTTATGAATCTATTTTAGTTATTCTAAAAAATGAGAAGCGACATTATATCGCATCATTTTTTATTCTTTTTTTAAATACATGAATTCCATTTAGACCTGTTAAGAATTAGTTTAGTTCAAGCAAAATGATTACTAAATTTTTTCCTCTAATTTTTATCTCTAAGCTCAATGATAAAATGAGATTAGATTTTAGTACTCACATTCTCAAAACCATAAGCTTATATTTATGAGATAAACTAACATATTGTTTTAATTTGATTTAAAAGTAACCATCAAAATTCTAGAAATATGCATTACTTTCTTTTTTTCTCCATATAATAGTGTAAAAGAACATTTAGCAAGAAACAACCAGAAACTTTAGAGGAACTCAAAATAATTTTTTATATAAACTCAAAATATTTACTCCTTTTAATTTTTTTAAATTTAAATGATATTTCAAATCTTAAATGAATTTAATAGGATAATATTCTAGCATAACTTATCCTCTTATCTGTGACTGCTAACTCCAATGTAAGTCACAGCCCTCTATATGGTAACGTTGTTATCAATTAAGTTACGAGGGGAGACAATCTTGACATCTATCATAACAGATCACGTTTGTCAGTCATGCATCATGTAATATCTATTCTAGATATATCTACCACAATCATTTATCATCATTCAACATCCACAAAGGGGGCAATGATCATTCGGACATAGAAAAATCACAGCGAAGCATTTTAATATTTTCCTTAAACAGAACTACTTTTATTGCTGAAATTACGCCATAATAAATTAAATTTCGAAAAAGATCATTCAATCTGCTAAGTATCTTTTCATTTTGACATGAATTTACTTTTGATCGGAAATTGGTAAATTAAAGGAAGAAATTTTCTTACATTTTGATAAATTCATATTTAATTTAGTATGAGTAAAGTTTCAAAATTTCCAACTCTATGCAATAAATTTAGTAACGGTAGTCACAGATTTCTATGCATTTTTTTTCTTTACAAATACCGTAATCTAAAACCAATTTATATAAAATACAAAATAAGATAAACTGGATCTAACAATGATTATAGCAACAGCAAAAGACAATTTTAAGCTAAAAATGATATTAAATATTTTATTTTAAAAAGTTTTAAAAAAACACATCATTAATAAATAATTAGTAAAAAGTTTTAATATTTCAAATGGTAAAAAATAAAAATAAAAAAAATATTATATTAATTCATAAAAGTTATTATTTTAATTCATAGATATATAAATTAATATGCAATTAACAGACAGTATTTTAAATTGAATAAATACAATTGCACTTTTTTCGGCGTCTAACGGCCTCACGGCTGATCAAAAATGCGAAAAAAGACTTTTATTATTTTATTTATAGATTAAGTTATTTTCTTAGTAGTAAAACTTTTAAGTGAATATAAGACATAAAAAAGCTGTCTGCATATACAATACAAGCAAATACAAAATTAACGAAAACAAATAAAACATTATAAGCTTCTTTTCAACGTTTAGTTTCGATGATGAAAAAAGGAGTTATAGACAATTCTATAGAACTATATTCATAGAATATATAAGAAATTTAAAAGGCTGGAAACAATTCCAATTTTAAAAGAGTGAATTAAGCAAACTCAACTCTATATTTTACTGATACCATCTTCATTATACTAAGTCTTAATTTTGATATTTTTAATTTTGCCCATTCCACATTTAGTTAAAAGGCTTTAATATAATTTTCAATAACTTTTTGTGTGACAGATTGCATAAATTCTGTGAAACTATTGGTTTTTGATGATAATAAAACATTTTAATAATTTTAGAGCTCGTAATTGTATCAATTTACCATACAATTAATTTCACAGAGATGGCGCTTTTAAAAATCAACTTCAGAAATACTGATTTTTTAAAATTCATAATCATGAAATTCGAAAAAACACCAAGAGACAGAAAATAATAATAGTTAAAGCTTTCAAACGTCATTTCTGACTGTAATCAAAAGAAGAAAGTAAAAAAAAAACGTTTATCAACGTTCTATAAATATTATAGACAAATACTAATGTAATAAAAATAAAATATTGAATTCCAGACGCTCATTATAAAAATCTATAATAAACTTTATATTAAATCCAATTTATTTGAATCAAATTCTCTGCCTTTTATAGTTTTGTTTCAATAACAGTATATTTAATAAAAAAGTTATTTTAATTATTATTTAGGAAAGAAATAAAATATTTATTATTGGAGTAAAAAGATAATTAATGCGATCTAGAATAACATTTCATTAGAACATTAAATTTTATATAGATTATAAATGAATAGATATTTTTCTTCATAGAAAATATCAAGATTAGAAGATAATATTCTTAACTAAAAACTTTAATAATGCAGGATTAAATATGAAATTTTAACAGAGCATTTTAACATAAATAAAAGAGCGGAATTCAGAATGAAAACTTAAATTTGAAAAAATACTAGTTTGGTTGAATAATTTATATCCATTTTCACAAAGATAATAAAAATTTTCAACCGCTATGAATATTGTAAGAAATAAAGACTAAATTTTAAAAATAATAAATATAAGATAGTTTTTGAACAAATGGTTTCGTGATTACATTAAAATGGGTAATTTTCTTTGTTTATTCTTTCTTCAGAAATCTGGAAGTCAAAATAAAAATAGTAAAGCTTTAAAATGGCAAGAAAAGATTATAAATCCTTAGTAAATAAACGGATAAACGAGCATCCAAAAATAAAAATATAATCTAAATGGTGCAATACATTTACAACTTTTTTTAAGCTTTTTCAATAAATGTCTGACAATTTGACAATTTATTTTGAAAAAAAAAGATTTTTTTCATTTTTTTTCAATTTATTAAAACAGTTTTGAAAAATTACAGTTATTGGAACAATAATTCTAATAATCTATAAATTTGGATTATATTTTGACCTTTATATGCACAAATCGACTGGGAGAAATTTCCCCCTATATTTCGAAAATTTATTTCTAAAAAAATTTAAAAAAACAATCTAACAGAAAAAAATGTTTTTCCAGTTAAGAAATATATAAACACTTTTTTTTCCTTTAAAATGCTTGTGCACAATTAATTAGCTGGAAAGCTTGATTTAGGAGAAAAGAATATATAACGATCAACACCGCTGGGTAAATTTTAAAACAAATGAGAGTTTTAACATTTCTATTACAAAACAAAAAGTCTTATAAATCAAGCTTTACTAAATACAATATTTATAGATGCACGCCTTCTGCCAATATATTCAATTCTTTCAGTTTTCCAAATAACTGTTCAAAAGGAGTAAAATAAAGGACTTCTTTAAGAAAATTTCAAATTTAGAAGTTATCGAAAAAACTTGGTCTTATTTCGCTTACTGCGGGAATTTGTCAAAAGATGTGGTATGCTTTTTGAGCCATGAAATGTCCGGATAAGTTGTTTCGAAGTCAAAGCAAAGTTTTCTTTTTCAAAATTTGGAAGAATTCTTGTAGAGTCTTCTACTGCTCCAAATTATTTTACACTTTTCATAGTTCAGTAATTTAGTTCATAGTTCATAGTTCACTTTTCATAGCTCCGTTTCATAAAAATGTAATGACTATGAACTTAAGTTGTGCTTTATTATCAGCAAAAACAAAAATAGCTTGGAAATGTATTCAAAGTTTTTTGGGTTTGACAAAAAACCTATTCGCGAATTAAAACATTTTTTTTAAAAACCTGTGATTTTCATATGATCGGGTAGTTAAATATTAAACAGTTAAATTTACAATTACTAAATTCCGAAAGAATTGGAAGAATCAAGAGCCAGGATGATTTAAAACTTTTATAATAATATTTTTATAAATTTTTTAGTATCTGTTGTTTTCAAGTTGCGCTTTAAACTGAAGGAGGAGTGCAGTGACTTCTAAGGTAGGTCAAAAGAACAAACTCTCCGACCCGCCACGAAGGAACCCGGGTTACGGCTTTTAACGGTATAGTCATAGGACAGACTCTCCGACCCGCCGCGAAGGCACACGGATTAACCATCAGCACTGAAGGATCGTATCACCGCAACAACAATTAGAGGGAACTGGAATTGAGTCCTAATGGCCGACACCGGCCACGGTACAACCCTCCCCGAAGGAAGTACGTCCTGTCATCAATGGGAGGAGCCTAACCCTCACATATTTGTGTACCCACTGGGTTGGCGAGATCCATCCATCATAGGGAAGCATCTCATCCCGATTTACGTGGTGCCCTCGAGGGAGGCTCCTGAGGGTATGGACCCCTGAACCCTCGAGGGCAGAAGTCTGACTTCTAGCTCACACGGGATTTCATTCATTCATTCCATTCATTCATCAACAGATGGTAATTTATATCGGAAAACTTAGAACGCTCACCTGTTACCCAGTGCCCCCAGTTGTATTGCTCTCAACAAAGAGAAAGCAGTGACCATGGCACATTTAACATGCACAATCCACCACTCTCACACAGAGTCTTCGGTTGGAGGATTCGAACTCGCAGCCAATGGGTGTAAATCCAACGGCCTACGAACCATGCTATCCCAGCTCAATTTTTTAAGTTAGAAGAAGAATTAAATTAACAAACGAGAGTAAGTTGAAGCTATTACATACGTATATACGGGTAAGGGTCAAAAAGGAAAGGGTCATATGAGAAAAGGTGCATTTATTCTAATGTCAGAAAATTAGAACAACGTCATTTTGCAACGTTATTTTACTAATTCAAAGGACTTTTTCGAATGTTTCAAGTTTTTTTATTCCTTAGGGGAAAATGTTTTTCGACTTTATACCATTTCACTTTTTTACCATTTCAATGTCTTCTTCATTGGTTGCAGATATTCTTCTTCTCAGTACTTTCTACAATGCTTCTAACATTTGAAAATCCCTTGGAACTAGGTTTGGACTCTATGGCGGTTGTTCTAGCATTCCTTTATTGTTTCTTCTTTTCTTTGGGCTTAGTATAGCAGAGTAATATCTTACTGCAGGGAAACATATTTTCGATGTTTTTCACGATGTTTGGATCTAAACATGGATATCAGTTAAGATTGAAACACATCATAGTAATTGTCACTGTTCTCAGCTCCATCTCATGAGATCAAATGAAGGCTGCAACATCTGCCAGGTTCCTGAATACTGTTAGCAAACTCATAGCAGCTGATAATTGATGTTAAAAATTCTTAATTTCTGATTATGATGAGTGTTGTGTTGATGAAAAAAGTCAGCAGGTTTAACTCCTTCCAAAAAATGAATGACTGCCCTCAATTTTTCCTTCGTTAAAGATTAATAATTGTGCTGCCATATATAGCACTATGCTTGCACTTATGCCCTATATGGCATTTAGGCTGCCATATATAGCTACCATATAGTTATCTGCTACATTCCAACGACTAGCACTGGAATAAAAGTTATACGTTTCAGATAAATTCTTTTTCTTTTTGACTTATCTTCGTATATATACATTCAATATGCATTCAATCAATTCATATATTTCCAAAATTTAATTAATAGCTTATTAAATCGATATTTTTACTTTTGCGCTCTCTTAATGACGCTTAAAATTAAGTTTGTGTAACTAAGATAATGGCATCCAAAAAAATAGGTTTAAACTTTTGCTTATAAGTATTTCAAAGTATTTAAATTTTAAAAGAAGAGAGGCTGATAAAAAAAAAGTAACTAACGTAGCAAGTATTCGACGTTATTTTAAGTAACCCTTAAATTTATTTTTCTTCTTATTCAAGAAAGCATAGAGCCAATGTTAAATTTGCCTTTAAGCTTTTAGGAAGCACTTTATATCGCTTTAAGAAATTACGTTCCATTGGCTTTTGACCTATGAAAAAAACGATTAATCCTTCAAATAAAAAAAACCACTTCCCAAACTTATCAACCTTTTAATTAACGAGTTTTTTCTGACCAGAATGTATAGACTAAAGAATCTTTTTTTTAAAAAATGCATATAACTTTGAAAAGTCAGTAAGAAAATAAAATCTTTTAATCTCCAAAAATAAAAAAAGTACTAAATTCTCCCTTTTGAAGAAAACTAATTTATATCTAATTTGGTAGTGTTATTTCCTAGATTACTTCAAGAAGCAATGAAGATTATTTAAAATTAAATGTATGGTGAAAATTGCCTGCATGTTGAAATAAGAAGAACTAAATTTTAAAATAAAACTGGTTCAATAAAATATTATAATGCACTTAAATTTTAAATATATATTTATTTGAAAAGCATAAAACGACTCGCCTCAGATCAAGTTTTAAACTCATTATATACTTTGAAATTGCATTTTACATAAGAATAATGCTTTTACTGTTTGAAATTGTTTTCTTAGCTATATATTCTTCAATAATATGCCTCTAATATTTATGTGAATAGCTTGATTTTTTTAAATATTTAATTAATAGTGAAATATCGTTTAATCTGTTTAACAATAATTTAAATTACAATTAAAATATTTTACATACAATACAATTAAGAATAAAGATGTGACTTTTTTCAGTTAATAATATATTTGGTTAAACATTCTGAAGTTAATTGTTAGGTTATTTATATAAGTTAATAATTTATAATATGTTAACATGCTACTATGACTTATTTGAAGTCAATAGGATATTGACGCGTCTTCAACTGAAGCCCTGTGGCAAAGTGACTACATAGGAAACTGTGAATCGTCTGAGATTCGGGTTCGAATCCTAGCGGATGAACTCTTAACTTTATTAATCATTATAATTTATTCTGAAAATTTCCAGAACTTTGTATGACGTTTTTTCCGGGACAGTACTTCCGGTTTTTCTTTGCTATATAAACTGCTGTAACGTGTCAATCAATTATTGTCTTCAACCCAAGCAAGCTGCTTGTGTCAATAAAAACCCTTTATTTTTGAATTAGTCCTCATATATACGTGACAATATATACAGATTTGTGTATTTGTATATTTATCATCAGAAGATGATGTTTAAAATCTTTTTTTATCAGAAAATTCATTCATTTTCCTAAATTGCATTTGATTATTATACATCATTAAAAGTGTACTTACTTTTCTTTTTGTCATTTTAAATTAATTTGGTTCTTAGTATTCTAGTTTAAAATAATATGCTGGGGTTTTTTTTTGTTTGAGAATCATAAATCTTTCATGAACATTCTCAAATAATATTTCCAAGTTTTTAAAACAACTTTCTTTAATTTCTATTAATTGTAGAAGGCAAACTATAATTCGAAAGATATTAAGATTATTTATTTGTTTTTAGAAGGATTTCTATAAAGAATTTTGAAAAGCAAATATTTTAGAATAGAAATATTTGGCAATATCTTGGTTTTCAAAATGAGAAATATCGTTTGCTACTTTTAAATTCTTCTTTTCTCAGAATGCTGCATATAAATATGATGTGTATGAAAGGATACATTTTTGCATTTTCCGAAGAGAAAATTCATATTCCGTGATTCAGGAATGCTGAGAAACGCATGATATTGAAATTTTAAAGAGCAAAACAAGCAATATCACCTTCTGGAAAGTAAAATCCCGTCCATCATTATTTCTACATGGGACTTAAACCTGGTAAAAGTATGTATGTTTCACATATTTCTTACGTGAAATTGCTAGTAATCTGGAAAAAAAATTCATCGAAGTATAAATCAATCGTAAATATTTTAAATATATACTGAGTAGCAATAAATGAAATAATAAAAGGTTTAATAACACAAAATAACTAACAAGTAATGTAAACAAAAAAATTTTAATCAATTCCTAGTTAGGCTTACAAAGAAAATTTTATTTTAGCTAATTTTTATTAAATAATTACAATAATTATAAATATGAGTATAAATATGACAGAATCACAATATTAAGCGGCAAAATCGGCTCCTTTCTATATATACCGGGTGTCCAATATGTTCCCGTACTCCAAATTTAAAAAATCATTGTCCATGATTTTTTCAAGTATATTAAATTTTTCCATACGAGTAATGAAACCATGGACATGCTTGAAGCTTTTTTCGGCGATAGTCTTATCTCAAAAAATCTTTGGCCACCTCGATCCTCTCATCTGACCATCCTGGACTTTTTTCTATGAGGATATTTAAAGGTCAAAGTTTATGCAAGTGATCTTCAAACAATAGATGATTTGAAAATCGCAATTACCCAAAGGATACAAGAAATCACTCCTAGCATGTTAAAACGCGTTTCGAAAAACATGCGCAAACGAGTTCAGCTTTGTCTCCAAGAAAGGGGAGCACATTTTGAACATTTATTATAAATGTAAGTTTAGTATTTTTTCCTTAGTTATGTTTAAAGTGCTTTTTATCATTGTCATAAAATTAATTCTTTTTAAACCTATTGTTTTAGTAAAATAAATTCACAAATAATCAGTACGGGAACTTTTTGGACACCCTGTATATAGTGTTCGAACTCGCAGTCGAACGGATGCGAATCCAATGCCACTGAATTACTTGAACTTATGAAAACATACAGAAATTGCATACGTATGTTTATTTGCGCAAAACCTTTTTAAATAGTTCGCTAACGTTTCATCTATCGACTGCTGTACTTTTGATCTATTTGGACAGAGTTCTTTCTTACAAATCTCGCAATATTTATGAAATCTAGAAAGTAAAGGAAATGGAATAAAAGTTACAACATTCAAAACTTTTATAAAAATTCATTTTATCTGGTAAATCACTGTAATGGCATTTTTATAGCAGATTTTAAGCCGGATAAATACGTCTCTTCGTTTTACAAGTAGAGCCATCTAGGGCTCTACTTGTAAACTTACTACTTGTAAACTACGACTTAGCTACACACTCGTCACAACCCTTTTTAGGGGGCGGACTGCATTCATGCAAATTCATTCATTCATCTCAGATCGTAATTTAGACCTGGAACAGAGAACGATCCCCTCTGACCTAGTACCAACAGTGATATTACTCTCGATATGGAGAACTTCGCGACCACGAACAGATTTAACGTGCGCCAATCGCCACACACTCAGGGATTGTTCTGGCCGGTGAGTTTCGAACCGTAACCTGAGGAGTACGAGTCCAACGCTCTGCCAACCAGGCCATCCCGGCCCTGCATTTTAAAGAAACTGTACAAATATTTACTAGTAAAAAAAGGTAAAGAAATTTTTAAAAAACATTCAAATAGCTTTTGATAAATTACTGTTCTCGTTTATATAAAAAGAAAAATAGGAAATAGGCACAATTTAAAATAAATCCAGGGCCTTTTATATCGTTTATTAAACAATTTAACTACATAAACCTGTATTTAAAATAATAAAAGCTAGTTAGATTTATTACATAGTTTCGGATTCCTCATTATATAATGAGCTTCACCTAAGCCTTAATTAGTCGTGTAACTCCTGAGGTTAAATGGCCAAAGAGTCTTAGCTTTCAAATTAACTTAATACTTGAAGAATGGCCAAAATTAACTCTCTCGCTCATTTCACGTCTTCCTCTATATTGATCATTCTGATGTTTCGCTCTTGTATTAATTACATTAAATTCACTAGCTCTGCATTGACTAATTTTTATTAGTACCAGACTTAATTTATTATGTTTGAAGAATATTTTCTCTGGAATTAAATACGCCTTTAATTTAAATTGAAAGTATTATTTCCATTTTAGAAAATAACAAGTAGTAATGAGATAGATCAATGAAGAAAGTACAAACGTTTTTCGCATTGAAAAGTTTTAAATCTTTGAATACGGTAAAAATGCAAATTTTTCGTATCATAGAAAAAAAAACTATACATATTTTTAAAAATCCCATTAAATTGTTTTATGAAAATGCAACTTCAGTTGAAAGAAGTAATGACAAATTTTCTAGTAAAAGATTATTTAACATCATTATTTATCTTTAGTTTATCTATTGATATATTAATTATTAATTATTGATTATTTAAAATTATGATTTACTTATTTATCTCTGTTTAGGCACATATATACTTACACCCAAAGTCAGAAATATGGGACTTTAATAAGGCTTTGAATTATAACTATAGCTCCTCTACATACATAACTTAGGTAATCTAAATGATCGTCGTTACAAAATATAAGAGCGAATACTAACGTCGAAACCCATTCATCATTCATCATTTGTGGTCTAGCATCTAATAGACGGTAATTTCGATCATGAGAGTGAAGGTAACTCGTTCCAGCAGCCTTCACGAGTATCGAGAACCAACAACCATACTGGAAGTTTAACATCCTTATATCCAAGATATTCCATGGAATATTAAATAAACATTCCAAAACCTTATTTCTGAGAAATCAGATTCTTCTGTATAGTGAACAATCGTTTCGTCTACATCATCAAAATATATTATGGATTAATAAAAAGACTGATGATTTTAATTGTGTGGTTAATAAATTAATCAATTCAATGTATATTCTTTACAATATCTAATAGTGTCTATTTAGCTATCTGAAATAAAATCTAGAGTTTTCGAATGAAAAAGAAATAGGACGGAATACCAGCATGAAAAGTTCTCAAATCCATAATCTGCAATATTTTATTCAGTTAAAATTTATTATCTCCTAATATATCAAAAATCAAAATTTTAAAAAGAAATATCTTGAATTTGTTTTCGATATTTGTAAATGTTGTGATGCGCAACATTTACTATCTTTCTGATACTCTATCTTTCAGATTTTCTATTAAAAATTTTAAAAATAAAAATTTGTTTACACAAACAAAAATGGCAAATGTCATTTTTTTTTCTTATTAAAATTATCTATAATTTAAAATAACATCTCTCTGTTTACAAAAGTTCCTGAAGAATCTTAGTATTATCTCCTAAAAAAGAGTAATGCAAATTAAGATTCCACTAAATGAGTATGAAACGAGTTACTTAACATTTATCTAGAATTTAAAAAAAAACTGAATCAGTATCATATCAGAATACCACAAAACTATTCAAACTATTTACACTGGTTCTTTTTTAATGCTCCAAAGTGCATGTCTAGCATGTGATTGTGTTAATTAAGCTTCCACTAAATGCGTGTCTAACGTGTTACATGGCTTTTATCTTACATTTTTAACATTTTTCACAATATCATTTGAAAAAAAAATTGTTTAAATGTACTTCGGGGTACTTTACGGCGATCATAATTTAAAAAAACCCAATCTAATGTTTGTCTTTTCAAATTTTTCTGAAATAGTAAATACTATACCTCCATTTATAAAAGTTCTCTGAAAATCAGTCATTAAAAAGAATTTATTGATCCCCATTTTTCCATTCTCCGTGCATCGAATACTGGCGATAAGCATCTCTTAAACGAGGCTTGTTTTTTCTCCCAGGAGGTGTCGAGGGTGTAAGATCCGGCGATCGATGCGTCTTTAATGGTTCGGGGTTGGAGAGTTAAGAACGCTCGTGACATTTTTACTCAATGTGGCTCGTTAACATCGTTTAAACACTGCTTAATGGTCGTTGGACGTCGCGGAAATGAGAACACTGCTCCTTCCCGCCTTTTCCAGGTGATTACAAAATTCCGAACTCTGCGAAAATTCGCCCACCGCTGCCTCGTTAACGGTTTTCTGGCGTTCGTGGAATGAATTCTCAAGAGATCTGGGTCTCCCCCATTCTACTCAGCAATCCAGAAATATTGCTGAAAGCGTGACATGCGGCAAATGGTAAATAAATTTCACCTGAAAAGAGAATGGTGAAAAGAGAGGTGTTGTTATTGAATTTTACGCCACCATTAATTAGCGTTTAGTTGAGAGGGAATGGTGAGTAATCATGGTAGATAGCAGATGAGATAATAATTTTCCTTTTATGTGGTTAAACTCGTTATTTCCTTAAGATTAAAATACGGTATACATTTCGCTTCCGTTTTTTGTCAATGTTTTATGGTTGAAATATTGCTGAAAGTTGACTGCTGAAAATGGCAAATAAATTTCATGAGAGTGATGAAAAGAAATGTGTTATTGAATTTTACGCCACGATTAATTAGCGTTTAGTTCAGAGGAAATTATGAGTAATCAGGGTAGATAATAATTTTCCTTTATGGAGTTAAACTCGATATTTCGTTAGGATTAAAATACGGTATACATTTCTCTTCAATTTTTTGTCAATGTTTTATGGCAGAAATATTGCTGAAAGTTAACTGCTACAAAGGGTAAATAAATTTCCCCTGAAAAGAGAGTGGTGGAAACAGAGTTGTTGCTATTGAATTTAAAGCCACATTAATTAGAATTTAGTTGAGAGGAAATGATAATTAATTAGGGTAGATAGCAGATGACATAAACATTTTCCTTTATGTAGTTAAACTCGTTATTTTCTTAATACGGTATTAAATACAGTAAACATTTCAATATCGTTTTTTGTCAATGTTTTATGGTTAAAATATTGCTGAATGCGTGACATGCGGCAAATGGTAAATAAATTTCACCTGAAAAGAGAATGGTGAAAACAGAGGTGTTGTTATTGAATTTAACGCCACGATTAATTAGCGTTTAGTTGAGAGGGAATGGTGAGTAATCAGGGTAGATAGCAGATGAGATAATAATTTTCCTTTTATGTGGTTAAACTCGTTATTTCCTTAGGATTAAAATACGGTATACATTTCTCTTTAGTTTTTTTGACGT
>JAOUZG010019159.1:24305503-24355626 GCA_026289955.1 Argiope argentata | reverse complement strand
TATTTTCTTAGGATTAAAATACGGTATACATTTCTCTTTAGTTTTTTGAGGTGGTGAAAACAGAAGGGTTATTGTATTTCACGCCACGATTAATTAGCGTTTAGTTGAGAGGGAATGGCGAGTAATCAGGATAGATAGCAGATGAGATAATAATTTTCCTTTATGGGGTTAAACTCCTTATTCTCTTAAAATTAAAATACGGTATACATTTCGCTTTTGTTTTTTGTCAACGTTTTATGGTTGAAATATTGCTGAAAGCGTGACATGCGGTAAATGGTAAATAAATTTCATGAGAATGGTGAAAACAGATGTTAAGGAATTTTACGCCACGATTAATTGCCGTTTAGTTGAGAGGGAATGGTGAGTAATCAGGGTAGATATCAGGTGAGATAACTATTTTACTTTATGTGGTTAAAATGCGATGTTGACTTAGGACAAAATGTGGTATACAATTCTCTTTTGTTTTTTGTCAATATTTTAAGGCGGAAATATTACTGATGGTAATGGTAAATACATGGCAACAAATAGTAAATAAATTTGAACTGAAAAGAGAGTAGTGGAAACAGAGCTTTTGTTATTGAATTTAACGCCACATTAATTAGAGTTTAGTTGAGAGGGAATGGTGAGTAATCAGGGTAAATTTCAGCTGAGATAATAATTTTCCTTTATGTGGTTAGACTCGATATTTCCTTAGGATTGAAATATGGTATACATTTCTCTTTAGTTTTATGTTTGAAATGTATGGTATACATTTCGCTTTCGTTTTTTGTCAATGTTGTATGACTGAAATAATACTGAACGCTGATTGCTGTAAATCTTAAATAAAATTTATGAGACTGGTGAAAAGAGATGTGTTATTGAATTTTACGCCATGATTGATTAGCGTTTAGTTGAAAGGGAATGGTGAGTAATCAAGATAGATAACAGATAAGATAATAATTTTACTTTATGTGGCTAAAGTTGATAATATAATAATTTTTATATTATAAGGTTAAAGTCTTTATATTCTTAGGATTAAAATACGGTATACAATTCTCTTTCGTTTTTTGTCAATGTTTTAAGGCAAAAATATTTTTGGAGGCTGACTGCTACAAACTGTATATAAATTTCACCTGAAAAGTGAGTAGTGAAAACAGAGGTGTTGTTATTGAATTTAACGCCACATTAATTAAAGTTTAGTTGTGAGAGAGTCAGTGATTAATCAGGATAGATAGAAGATGAGATTTTAATTTTTTTCCTTTATGTGGTTAAACTCGTTATTTCCTAAGACTTAAAATATGGTATACGTTTGAGTTTAATTTTTTGTTGCGATTTTATAACTTGCATTTGCATGTAATTGTATTAAATTTAATTAGTTGCAGATTAATAAAGAAAGTTTATTGATGACACACATCAAAATAATTTTAAATATAATTTCTCTTTATTTAAATAAGATAGGGTCTTGTCTAATACTTCTTGAAAAATTTAGGAAACTGATTGGTAATCTTTCCTTGTTTATGTGAAAAAAACATTTTCAACTAACTAATTCAATCGACATTCGTTGCAATATTATTTTTATCAAAGTCAAATGTTTATTAAATCTAACGGATTTAATTTGTTACACAAAATAATTTGTTCCATAATCAAAATTCCTTATTTAAGCAACGCCAGATATTATTTCTATCATGTTCTCTTAAAAGGTGACAACAAGATACAAATAAAGCTATTATATTATTAAGTTGTTTTTATTTGCTTATTTTTTATGATTTTGATTTTAATATATGTGGGAGTCTAAATAAGTCTTCCAAAAATTAGTCTCTTCAGATAGTGGGTTTTTAGTGGCGTGATGTCTAGGTTTTTAAAACAATATTTACGGGTTAGTTTCTAAACCAAGTTTAAAATAATGCAAACGAAGGATAGAGACTTCTTTTAAAAAATAAAAAAAATTATTTAGAGTATAAGGGGAATATTTATAGTGGGAGAATTTACAGGGAAATATTAAAAAGAATTAAAACATGGAGATATTTAATGATCGGAAAGATAGATTATTTCCTCTAGTAGCTGCGTAGCTTTAAGGAAATCGCTGACGCGTGGAGACAGACATCTTTCCTTTATGAATGTTAGTGGGCCTCTGGCTCTATTGGGACAGTTTTTCAAAAGCTCGATAGATGATGTTGTTCTGGAATGTTATACTAATTAAAAGTATCGTCCTTTGGGAAATGATCTGACCTTTTACAACTCTTGCTTTGAATTACATATATCATCGGATGTTGAAAAAACAAAATGAATGCAGGTGATAGTTAATTAAAATAGCACTGTGGGATATCTTAAATATATACCATAATGATTATTTTTAATTTAAACTGCGTTGAACATTTCCGAATATACAAAATATAAACTAAAAAATTTAACAATGTTTATCCAAATTTTAGATAAATATTTAAAAATACCCAGTATTCCATACCAGTATTTGTAAGAGGAATTACCAAAGGAATAATTAAAGACTTAAAACTTGGAAAATTCTTTAAAATGATCAGAAATATTTAGCTAATTGTAACCTGAGCATTATTTTACAGGCGTTATTTTGCAAAAGACTTTCCTTAAATTAAATTTATTCTGAGCATAATTAAATTGTAAATACAAATTCTTCATTCTTCATAGATTCCTTCACTATTCTTATCACCAGCAATTTTTCGTTCCTTCAATAAACATCTGCGTTATCCACGTTCCATTTAAACGCCAATCAAAGTTTTCTAAGATGCCTCGAAAAAGAAAATGTATCAAATTTCTGGTTTCTTCATTCTTCAGTGTCCTTAATTGTGACTTCAAATATATCATCGTTAACTTCAAATAAATTGAAAGCCCTCAATTGATTTTAATTATTCATATGCGCATGGTTTTGAAACTTACTAATTATCTCTATAAATTTATCCACATATGGTGACGCTTTTTATAATATTTAACAAAGAACGTTTTTCCGGACTCCAAACGTGTTATTAAAAAAGTCATTTATTTATTTAATGCAAAATTCCGAAATGCTTTTAAAATGGCGGCATGGTTTATAAATTATTTATCAGACATAGAAGATGAGCCTGAACAAAATTTTTAATATTTAAACATATGCTCATTTTTCCAAATTGTAACTATCGTAGTAGATATTTATTATGCATAAGGTATTCAAATTAACACCAAGTTATGAATAAGGTATTCAAATTAACACCAAGTTATGAATAAGGTATTAAAGTTAAATAATCGCAACCAATATTCACTACAAATTATCTGACAAACTTTAGATAAATAAGGATTTTATGCTGTTTTATAATGAAACATTATTCCTTTTTGTGTCCCTTATATATTGCTGCAGTTTGTAGTTTCTTATGGCCCTTGCCATGGACAAATTCGATGAGATAGGCAGCGATTTAAGCCTAATCAGCGTCTCTTGTTTTGTAGTAGCGCCAACTAGAGCCAAGAGTAAGACTTTTGCTACTCACTCAGCGCATTCGCTTGCAAAGCCCTCTTTTACAGAGGGGCACATTCACACACCTTACAAATAGAACACAGAAGTACAACCATGCCCCAACCGGGACTCGAACCCGGGACGCCCAGATCGAGAGGAAGACGTGTCCAATGCCGGAATGCCGGCCAATTACATATTATTACATATATAGAGTTTACTTTTTTAAAAAAGGCCCACCTATTCATATTTAAGTTTCGATAATTTTGATTTTCCAAAGAATCTGCCAACGTTCTTAATAAATCGGGCTTATTTTTAACTTACATACGTTTTACATTTTGTATTTTCTATATATACTTAGCTTATGACAACTTCTATATACTTTAGTTTATGCTATATACACTTGCTATATATGCTTACTATTATGCTATACACACTAGCTATATATGCTTGATATTATGCTATATACATTTGCTATATATGCTTGTTATTATGCTATATACACTATATGCTATATATTTAGTTTATGCTTTCTATATACACTTAGTTTATGATTGCATTTTTAATGTAATATCAGTGTATTCGCTTTTGAGTTTTTCTCGAAGGACTCCACCCACTTAAAGAATTAGGTTGAATTACTATAAAAATTAATTTAACAAATGCTCCACATTAATAATTAGTGAAATACAATTTATTAGATTACATAATATTTCACAAAATAGATTCCCAACAGGGGATTTCATTGATTTAAAAAAATTGTTTTATTAATGTTCTGATAGCAGCCATAATGAAATTCCTTAAAAGTAGACAATCATTTAACATCATGTTACGTGCACTGAATAAAATATTGACTTAATACATTCTTCATACATCTACAGTTAATATGAACAAATCTGGAGCGGAAGAAGATTAATATTTTATAGAAATCATAGATAATGGTATTGGAAAGGCAGCTATAAATAGAGTTTGGTCAAATAACTAGAAAGGCATTATTGTTATTTTTTTTTATAAAAAATATATTTTTTAGCATTTATTATTTTAAAAAAAGCATTTACAAATAACTTAAAGAGACATTTTTAAATTGGGCAAAATTAATTTAAAAACTTTAAGAACACTATCTTTATTCTGCATTAAAAAGTAAACATTATTTTATTCATTCTTACTTTTTAATTTTAATCTTTAATTAATAATATTAATATTATAGCATTTCGAAGTTTGTTATTTATTTATTTATCTATTTTTGAAATTCATTACCAAATAATGTCCCTAGTATGGAATCAAAATTTAATTAAATGAATTTAATTTACTGACTATTGAAATCTGAAAACATTACTTGTATTTCCTTCTAGAGTTCAAAATGTGTAAAATTTTACAGTTATCATAGAAAAAGAAAAAATCCGTTTACCAAATTCCGTTTTATAAATACAAAGCAATTCAAATTAATTGAAAATACTTAAAAATACCTTTTGAAGTCTCTTTATTTGTTTTATTTACATACAAATTCAAGACAAAAAGACATATTTTCCGGTTAAATTCATTTTGTTAGTATAAAAGATAATTCTTACTATTTTATTGATTTTTATTTGTTTTCAATTTATGAAAGATGAAATTTTATAACGCATTTCACTCATTTCCTACAGAATTAAAAATTAGAAAAATGTATATATTCCGAATTCTTGACAAGAACATATCTTTATAAATAATTCAAGACTAGTCATCAGTTAATGGATTATCGGTAATCCATTAACTGAACTTTATTGGTAAATATTAAATCCATAAAGTGATGGCATTAAGTAATGAATTTAAGACAATGATTTAACTTTAAGATTTCATAACATTTATAACAGTTAGTTTTAATTTACAGATTTAAAAAAGCATATAACTGAAACAAAAAAAATCCACTTTCTATAACATTAAAAACAAATGTTTTAAAAGTATGCTTTTATCAAATTAAAATACAATTTAATTATTAAATTCAAATTTCGTTTATTTCTGGACAATCTTCAAGATTCAAAAGTAAAAAAATTCGACGAGTAACTAAGCACACGACTTTTACTAAACATACGATACTTTTTTCCCTAAACATAGATGTAACGATTTCAATCCCACTTTGATTAATATATCTTTCAAGTCTGGAATCCCAAACATGTCAAATATGGGGAGTTTAATATGTTCTTTTGTTCAAACCCACTTCGGTTATACTACTTACAAATTCACAAAAATGAAGGGGGTACAATATAATTGATTATATAATAATCAAATGAATACAAAATAATCA
Organism: Argiope argentata; assembly: GCA_026289955.1. Classification (NCBI taxonomy): domain Eukaryota; kingdom Metazoa; phylum Arthropoda; class Arachnida; order Araneae; family Araneidae; genus Argiope; species Argiope argentata. The sequence goes on along the minus strand of JAOUZG010019159.1, from coordinate 24,349,915 downwards.
GGGATACAATTTAATCCGCTAGTTTGCAAATGTATGCTAAATTTTTGATCCAGGGAAATGCACTAGAAATTAAAAATAATTTGTTTCAAATTTCTTCAAAGATCCAAAAATAAAACCCAAATCTCTATATATTTATTTCATTGTACCAATAACCCCGACACAATGTAAATACGTGATAAAACTAACAAAATTTATCTTTGCAAATTTGTAATTTCCAAATAATAATAAAAGTTGCTGGGATATGCCCCCATAATGGTTTATTTTCGTATTTTCCTAAACGTTGATTCGGCAAATAACCATCCGAAACACTGCAACCCCTTCAGTTATGTTTAGTTTCTCTTTTCTCTGCAAAGAAACGACCTCCCCGATACTATAATTATTAAACATATTGGAAATCCAATACCATCTTACATGTTTAAGAAAGAAATTGGCCTCCATCCAAAAAGCATTAGAAAATAAAACTCTCCAGAATTACTTTCGCTGTTGTTATTGTGTTTTTTCGCCTCTCCAGACAGGATGAAGTTGTTTCTCTCTAAGAAGGAGATTGTTAGCGGAGGCAAGCCTAACAAATATCCGAAGCTCCTCTTCGAGACGCTTTTACGCGCCGAGAAACGGTCGCTCGAGTGGAAAATCGTCATTCCCTTGAGAGGAAATTTGGTTTGCGCTTTCGAGAGGAAAAGGCAATATCGACTGTTTGTTTACCGAGCCTGATGCACGCTACTTGGACAAGCGTTTCTAACGACGACGAAGAAACAAACCGCCTCCAACGACCGACCCTGCTGCTTCTGCGGCTAGATTGGTGCGGGTGCCTGCCAGACGTGCATTAGTAGGGAACTCGAATTTCCTTCCTTAAGTGCCCAGAAGAAATCTCTTGTTACAGAATTACTTCCTTGTTACGGAGTTGTCGGGCCGAGCAAGGCAGTTAAGGTCTTTGCAGACTCTTTCCAAAGCAATAAAGAATCAATTCTTTTTAACTTTGAAGGGTACTTGCTTAGTCTGGTATTTGTTCTTTATTGTAATGGTTCGCGTTATTATCGCTTTGCTTTTATACTTCTTTTTAGAGAGTCGTTTTGTGGAAATTTTCGGGTAGAATTCAAATAATTACCAAAAAAATTACATGCAAATTTATATCAGTTTCTATCTGCTATCCTTTTCTTAATATAAGAAGATTCAAAAGTCTTCTTAAGTAATTTTTTTTGGTAATTTGAATAAAACATTGCTTGCTTCTAATCAGGGGCAATCCATTTTTTTAACGTGGGCAGTAATTATTCGGGTAAGGGAACTTTGAGAGACTTTTTTTACTGGGGGAGGAGAGAGAGAGAGAGGCTAGAATTAGTTGTATACTATTATCAATTGGATTTTGTTATCCCTTCTTATCTGCCGTTGAGTGGTAATACTCCAACTGAAATTACATAAGAAATAAAAATATAAGAGTTATGTGTAGTAAAATTCCAGTGTCTATATTTCTATACTTTAAATAAATAAAAAAGTAAACTAAGTTTCAAATTTTTTTTAAAAATACATCCTGAAAAATAAATATACCAAACCCACAGATATAAATAGAGGGCGAATAAGAGCTACTAGCATACTATTCATGCAATCAATGAAATAATTTATATCATTGCGATTTCATAAACAAAAAATTTTACCCCAAAGAGAATCTAATCCTCTATAAATAGATATAGCCTATTCGATGTGAATCTTCAATATTCGTTGAAAGGGTTTCCCATAGAAAGTTTCGCTGTCAAGCTCAAAAGAACAATTATATTCATCGACGGCATAATCAATTTGTATGTAGGAAGGAAAATTAGAAAAAAAAATGTATAACAAAAATATCCCTTTCGTAAATCGAAGAGAAAAAGTATATTCCAGAATTTTCAAGCATGCATACTGGAGACTTACCAATCCACACGAAGCCATACATTAAAACTGAATGATCAAAATGCCAAGACAGCAATAAGTTAAAACTGGGATTAGCTATTAATGGCAGTCGTCATCCACAGTAAAACATTTTACATACGAGGCATCACCCGTCCTTGGCAAGAGTAGACTCACCCTGCACCATTAATATCAACCTATACAGAATGGTTTTAAAAAATGGTTGTATGCTAAAAGTTATTCATTTCGATTTTTGAGGCCCAATAAGTGAGATAAATTTTCAGGTACAAAAATCTCTTCACTCGTTTCCCCTATTTATTCAAGAAATTACACTTCGTTTGACATTATGATATTGAAAGACAATTCAATTGATGAGATATTTCCAACTAGGTAGTATACACTTAAATTAGAAAGCAATAAAAGTGGTTGAGAATCATTTTATCCACTTTTCTTATGTTAAGATTGCTGGAAAATTAACAAGGAATTGTAGTTATCATATTAAAATTGCTCATTATGAGGAGGTGGTAATTGGTATAATTTGAATTAGTTCACTGATTTCAAGAACAAGAGAATTTGAGGATAGCGAATACCTCATCCCTCACATTAATCCATCTTTTAAGAGATTGGCGGTTCATCTACAAATCATATTCATCAAATAGACAAGAGATGTATATAGAGAGAGAGAGAGAGAGAGAGAGAGATTACATTACAATTTTATTATAATTTGGAAAAAGGAACAAATATTCTTTAAAAGGTTTCCTAGAATGAACTAAACGGGATGCTGTTGTTGTTGTTTCATATTAAATCACATAATTGGAAATTTGAAAGCGACACTAACACTATTTTAATTTGCATAGATGTATTTGATTTTTAATAGTTTAGCGTTATTTCTATTAATGATGTGACAAAAATAAAACGATTCGTAAATTCTATGACAACTCAGTTCAAAAAATCAGTCACAAATTTACTGTAAACTCAAATGGAGTAATATCTTATGATAATGAAGAAATTTAATTTCTTGTATCGGCATTCGGACTTGAATAAAAGCATACAGGAAGAATGATTTCACTCATCTTTCTTCTAATATTGTATATGTAATATTGTATATGGCAACCTCTTACAATAGTTTCAACAGTACATCTCTTTTTAACAATGAAGGCAGACCCAGGTATTTAATACAGAGAAATAGAGTTCATGAGCCATTGATCACTTCATCCTAAAAAATACTGGAAAAGGGTCCTTAAAGAAGAAAGAATCTGCAATAAAACATACTTTAAAACCATATTAAGCCATCAAGTGGATTTGGTTACAACATATATTCTCAAAGATACGACGCCACCCATATGAATGCAATCTGAGTATTAAATTCTCCACTCAGAGAAAAGTGGGAACAAAACTTTAAATAATCGTTTTAATTTTTACTGTAAATTTCCCAAAGACATATAATAAATGATTCCCTATCGATGATTGATGGTAATAATTAGAGTAACAAGTTCAATTTGCATGTATCCATATGCCTGCCCGTGAAGGATACGTGGAATAGATGGTTCAAAAAATCTAAGCACGTTTCCAGTTTAACGAGGACAGTTGCTCTCAGAGATATTTGGGGCAGGGTAAAATATTCTAAGTATTACTTATGAATTCAGTGATGTGATTTTCTTGTCAAGGATGGAGTTCTCACACTTGTTTCTTTGAATCTTTGCACAATCAACTGAGGATAACATGTATACTTTCTTACTAGTTATTCTTTTGCAGTGTAATATTTGAAATTAAATCTTTTATGTAAAAGATATTAAACAAAAACACATGAGACGTTGGGAGAGAATAATCCATATTCATTTAGATTCTTAAAAAAAGACTAATTCACACAGATCTGACTGATATCCTGCTTTACTTTGATCCAGTTGCTTTGATCGATAACTTCTAAAATTGTATTATGAAAATTTTAATTAGCTCTCATGATATGCCCCAGTAACTCCCAAGTGATATTTCAAAGGGATATTTTTTCCCTTTTCAATTAATCTTTAAAACTTTGAAAAGTATAAAATCAAATCTGTATGACATGTATATACAAAAACTTCTGATTCTAAGCAAGAAAGGGATTAACTTAAATTTTCAACTTCATTCTTTTCATGATGAGTCAAAATGTTAAATTTTAAAGACTTTTCAGAAGTTTTTTTATTAAAACTATGGCCGGAGTTTTAATAGCATGCTCATCCTAATGATATCATTAAAAATGCGGTTGTAGAAATGTGTTCAAAAAAGAATTTTAATTCAATTTTTCTGTGCTAGCATTTTATTTGGCTGCTGAATTTTTTCGTTTTATTTTAACTTTACTTTAATTTGGTCATGCATATTTCAGTAGTAGACATGGTAAAATTGTGCATGTTTGAACAGGATACGGATTTATCATGTATTATTTTAATGGTGGTTACTTAAGGAATAAAACAAAATTGTATAATCATTTTTAAGCTCTAAATCTTAATAATAAAACAGGAAATAAAAAGCCCGTGTTACAAAAAAGTTACTTCAAATTATCATTTTATAAAAATCCTTAATACGATAAAAAAATATTTTAAAAAATAAAATCTCTGTACTTTAGCTTTTTTTAATTTAAAAACGCCTTTTTAATGGTAAATGTCACGACGATTTCATGAATTTAAGGAAATTTAATTCGAAATCATTAAAAGTGCTCTTTAAATCATGCATTTACTGAGATTTTTTTCTCTTTTAACACGAAATATATAAAATATAGGAAAATAATATCAGTTGCATGCATGCATTAAAATTTTCAATTCAAAATTCTAATGTCAGATTTTAAAGTATCATATGCATCATCCATAATAGGTTTGCTTAATATTATCAAAATAAAAATTTGACATTCTGAATATAAAGAGTTAATTAATATATTTATCAACTATTATGTACATAGACTACATCCAAATAACCTTAAGAAACGCAAGAAGGATTTGAATTAAAACAGAAAATTTTAAAATACATTTCCATCACTAATTTTAACTATATAATAATATATGTTCTACGTGAGAATTAAAGTGACATCTTAATGCATAGTACAAGTGATTCATTTCTCCATTGGGCCCCATTTTAAATGGGATATTCGAAAATCTGCGTGCTCTTAAGATATTAAAAACGCCACAGCAGGGACGTTCTAACTCCTTTTATGTAAAGCTATGAGAAAACATAAGAAGTAGATAACCCTTTGCCACCGTGTTAAGTCCTACCACTCCCTTAGTTAAAGTTACAAGAAAACACATATCCTAGATTACTTTCTGTCATTTGATAAGAAATTGTGCGACACAAAAAAAGAAAGATCATTCCGAGGACATGAACTTCATTTTCTCTAAGTACTTTACCATTGTATTTGACAGTTTTAAACGTGAAAGGATTTATTAGTTTCTCTATAAGTGCATGACATATCAAAAGAGAGCAATTAAAGTATATTATTACATTTGGATGATATTATTTTATAAAAATAAATTTTATTAGGTGTCGTCATATTTCAAAACAGCTAAATAAAAACACAAATTAAAAGTCAAAAAATGAATTTCAAAAATATAGAAAAAGATTAAATAAACCAATTAAGAATTAACGATATAATAGTTTTAAGTTTAATTTTTTTTTAAAGTTTAGTTTAGTTATAGTTTAAGTTTAAATTTCCAAATATTTAAGTTATATTTAAACAGATTTTTTTTTTAATTTTTCGTTTTATTATACATCATTTTTCGAAGTATATATAGAGAAAGTATTAGAATTGACAAAAAAATCACTTCCAATGCGACATTTTAAAAAATCTCTACGTTTCAAATCTCTGTTTCAACTCATTTTTAGAATTATGTCTATCTATCAACATGATAACCGATTCATGATTTGAGCTAGTGATTTGGTATTTGGCCCTTAAAACGAAATTTATAGATTTCAATCAAGTTTTGATTAAATATATTTAAAGGAAATTTGTTTATCTGGCTGCCCAAATAAAATAGAACACGATTACTACAAAACAAAACAAATACCAAATGAATAAACAAAAAGCTACTAGATGGATAAAATACTACAGGGAATACTGAACATTGGTTTGTTTTTAGTTATATTAATATCCCGTAGTAAAATAACATTAGGGCGGTTTTCGGAAACGACTTCGTAATTTTGAACCATTATCAGATGATAAGGATGACACTTGAGCTGGCACTTCCCTCTTTACACTACACCAGCGAAAGTACGTTTGTACCTAACGGATTTAGCGTCCAACAGACTACATTACACGACGTTTCTAAGGTGGAATCTGTTCTCAAGTCTAAAATCGTAAGGCTCATGAACCGAGAATTTACCACGAAACCAAGGATAAAAAAACTCGGTGACTTAATGAGATTTAATCGGTGATTTAGTGATTGCAATCACAGCTATTTATCAAATTTTAGTTTTGATCGGTCAGGAAAAAAGGTATCCAAATTAGAAATTCAACTTTCTGGTATTTGTATATTTGTCACTTTTCGTAGATCAATCACTAAAAACACAGTAATGACTTAAACCAGTGAAATTTTGTAAATGATTTAGTGATTGCAATCGCAGCTATTTAGCAAATTTTAGTTTTGATTGGCCAGGAAAAAAGATATCCAAAACACAAATTCACCTTTCTGGTACTTGTATATAAGTCACTTTTCGTGGATTAATCACCAAAAACACATTGATGGCCTAAATCAGTGAAATTTGGTATGTGATTTAGTGATTGCAATCGCAGCTATTTATCAAATTTTAGTTTTGATCGGTCAAGGATAAAGGTATCCAAAACACAAATTCACCTTTCTGGTACTTGTATATTAGTCAGTTTTCGTGGATTAATCACCAAAAACACATTGAACACTGCGCTTTAAATGATTCTTTTGCAGTTATTGCTCACCAGTGGCATGAAAGTTAATATGTTTATTACAAATTTGACAAAACATTTAAGGGCCAATACCACTTCTGGTTTGTATAAATAACCGAACGTATCCTTATATTACATATAAACAAATAAGATTCAATTAAGATAAAGCCTAAACTTTCGATTTTTTTCTTTTCGTCTTTTTATTGAGATATGACGGAAATCAATAGCTAATATCACAACAAATGTTGAAAGAAAGATTGGGGAACATCCCTGAAACATTCCAAAGAAACAGAAAACAGCACAGATTGTAAACCAGCATTTTAACCAGTATTTTAAAGATTTTACAAGATTTTTTTGGTGTCTTCTAAAATTAAGAAAGAATTGTCAGGAATTTACAGAGGTTTCTACGAAGATTATTACTTTACCATTGATAGAAATAATTAACTAAACAATGGGTGGGCAGATGTTAAATTAATTAGTTAAGTAAATTAATAAATGTAAAACATATAAAGAATATTAATAATAAAAAATGTAATTAAGAATATACAATTTGTTTTCTTTGTAAAGGATATTTATACTGAAAATTCTATTTTTATTATTCTGATACCTTCAATATTAAGGCCAAAAATTTTTATATCTTTTATTAAGCTTCACATTGAACTGGGTTTTTTTTTTCAAATATTCTATAAATATCATATTATGTTTGGAAATTAAACCACAAAATATCTAAAATATAATATTTATCCATTTATTTATAAAACTATTTTTTTTTAGATTTATTACTAAATACTCGAACAGTGTGCATTAAATGCAAAAACTTATCGCACAAACTATATTGTTGTTGTTGTCAAATAAGCGTCTCTTGTTTGAAGTAACGTCAACTAGGGCCAAGAGTACGACTTTAGCCACACACTCATCACATTCGCTTATACAACCCCTTTTTACAGGGGGGCACATTTACATATCTAATAGATAGAGAACAGAAGGTCAACCATGCTCGAACCGGGACTCGAACCCGAGATGCCAAGATCTCGAAGACGTGCTACTTCTGTGCCGGGACGCCTATATTGCTACAATGTCAACAATAATTGCTAAAATGTCAAGTAACATTCGAAATCCTATTAAATTTTACCGAAAATTCTGGTTCTTTCTATTTATATAATCAAAATGAAGCTAAAATTCATAGCATTCAACAACTTTCAATTTAATCTTTGAGAAATACAGCTTGATACTACAAAAAAGCTCGCACACCAAGCCAGCATTGTAAAAAAAGCATTGTTTTCAAAACATTCAGCTTCAAGTAATGAAAACATGTTTACAGTTCATTTCTAAGCATTTGAGACGTATTGCGATACTGCGTTTTCATTAATATTTGTGTCTAATCGCCGAGAATGTATACGTATTTGATGGCAGTTTTAAATTCGCCGGTTTCGTAGCCACATTCTATGCATATAATTATTGGACCGGAAAGTAGAATTCACAACATTCTCTTAAAACGTATGAATAGAATCGGTTTCAAAACATCCTGTGTACATCCACTAATCACAGACAGGACAATATTACTAAATGTAAGAATGTAACATGTGTAATAAATGCGAATAAACCAGTCAGCGCTGTCTCATCGTTCTCAGTTGCAATAAGCATCGCATGGCTTTGCGGGGGAATATTTATCTAAGTCATCAACGTAAGAGATTTTGACTCTTCTTAATGTCAGATTAGAGGGAACTTGCAGACATATCAGAAAGATATATCACTCCAGAAATGTTGTTAATAATGAAATAGCATGAATTAATTATTCGTCTGTAGAGACAAACGGAGTAACTTGTGATTTAAAATGAAATTGCGGCTAGCGTGAAATATATGTCTGTGATGCATATTTCTCGAATTGTTTTAAGTTAATAACTGTAAAGTAAATATATTTATACGCAGAGAAATTCTTTTGTAAAGAATTCTGTAAATTTTAAATATCCGTACAAATTACAACAGCTATCTTTGATAATGCATTGTTAAATGCCTACTCCACAGCAGGATTATTAAAGAGGACGATATACCTTGAAATTTTTTTCATCCTAATATATATATGGAAATATCTTTGATTAATGGCTTATGAATTCAAAAAAAATCTTCTTTATTAAGTTAATGATTTTAAAATATTACTTTGTTTGAAATTTAAATGTAACTTTTTTTTACAATTTTTTAAAAATATTTACTTTTTTTTCAAAAACTAGTATTTTAATTTGAAATTACTTTTACATTTACCGTATTTTATATTCACTTTTATATATTACAAGATTCTGTGTATATTTTGTTATCTTTCTAAATAAAAGCGTTTTACTGGATTGCTTAATGGAAAATGAAGAAATAAAACAACTCCTTCAAATCAAAACGACAATACTTATCGTATGCCAAATTTTATTTTAAGGCGTAATGAAAAGCATATAAAAATGTAAAATCAGTGTTATGAGTTAGGAACCTTTTTAGCATTTGAAAATAATGACAATTTAAAATAGCAAACTAACATATCAGAAAAACCTTTGAAATTATCCTTTGTAAATATATGTAAATGTAAATAAAATACCAATCAATTATTAAAAACTTCCACCAGACAAGCTGAAAGGCAGATGTATCTTACAATCTGGCAAAATGAAAAATTGATGTTAGAGACAGTTAAAATTAGGGTTTGAAAATCCCTTTTCAGCCCCTAATTTCTAAGGTGATGTAGTTATCGGAACTTTTAAAATGCATAAGATATTAGCCTTAATTAGGCGCTAATTTGGCTAGTTGGGTTTATTTTTATATCTAATTGGATTTATTAAGAAAGTTACACCAAGCTTAAAATTTCGACCCCCTTCCCATTGTTCCCACACATCCTTGTGCTGGATTGCCCATTTACGAATTCGTCCAAGATTTTTACATTTCCAGCAACATATTGCAAGGCCATTAAAATCCATACAAAGCTTCTCTAGTTATTCCATTCACAAGATAACATGGGAACACTGAAGAACTGAAGATATTTGCCCGATGTTTTGTCATGAGAACCATTGCAATAGCTTGTTGTTATGTTGTGATTTAAAGCACTGTACAATCCCACTGGTGGTTATTTCTCAGCGATTTAAGCCGAATGAGTGCCTCTTGTAGCACCAACCGGAGCCAAGAGTGCGACTTAGCTACTTCATGCGCCACATTTTCTTGCACAGCCCCTTTTTACAGGGAGTCACATTCACACACTTTAAAGATAGAACACAAAAAAGACAACCATGTTAGAATTATGACTACACTCTGGGGCGTCCAGATCACAGGGAAGACGCTCTACCCCTATGCCGGGGCGGTGGCTATGCAATAAATAAACTTCCTATAAGACTCTACACTATATTAAAGTTTTAGAACAATTTTCTTCTTTAGTTGTGTTGGGATTTAAGGTACTATACAATCCCACTGATAGTTATTTGTCAACGATTTAATCCGAATGAGTACCTCTTGTATTTTTAGTAGCACCAAATAGAGCTGAGAATGCGACTTAGCAACTTCATGCGTCACATTCTCTTGGACAATCTCTTTTAACAGGGAGTCACATTCACACACCTTACAGATAGAACACAGAAGAACAACGATGCCCGAACCATGGCTAAACGCCGGGGCGTCCAGATCATAGAGAAGACGCTCTCCCCCTATACCGGGGCGCTGGCCATGCAATAGGTAAACTTCCTATAAGATTCTACGTAATATTAGTTTTAGGACAATTTTCTTCTTTTAGTTTTTAAAAAAAAAGGAGAATATTAAAATACAGAAAATAAATCAAAAAAATTATTCTTACCTGTTGGATACTGCTATTATTTTTTTACAATTATATATTTTTATTTCATTGAAAAAAGCACAAATTCTTAATACCTTAAAACTTTGTAAATATCGCTATTATTAATGCAATCGAGATTGAAAACTAATCAACATTCATGAAGAATGAACACCACATTTTTCCGTAAACAACTTAAAACTGTTATGCTAGACATTTATATGAAATTAGTTTTTTTTATAAATATCATTTGATATTTATATGCTTCTTAATAAATATTTCATGCTTTCTTAAATCAACGTTTCTTGACATCATGCGAAGAAAATTAGCTATACATAACAAAACTGTTTTCAAAAGAACAAAAAATTAGTTCTTAATTATGCTAATATATACATTTTAAGCGAGAAAAACATTCTGAAAATTATAAGGGTCCTCTTAATGGCATCATTTTATCATTCATGAAACTGATGCATTTCCAACTAAATTAAAATCCGTATGCTTATTCTAAATTGCAGGTTTATAATTATAAGTTCCCTTTATTTTTCTGAATCTAAATTATTCTAAATAAGCTTATTTTCTTTTTTTCTTTTTGAATTTAATATTAACTTCTATTCCAAGATTCTTAAAAACATATTCAGCATTATTTTTTATGCATACTTCTAAGAAACTCAAAATAATGATTAAATACAAAACATTGTAAATATTTTTCACAAAAATTTTAATAGATATTATTTTTGCTTATGTATTTTTTTGCCTCGAATTCTCAACAAGAAATCCGTTGGCTTTCAAAATATATATTACATTGTAATTTTTTGTATTTATGTATGGTACTTATTATAAATTTTCCTGGCCTGTTACTTTTACAATTTAATTTAAAATCTATATTTTTAATTAATAAAATTTGTGCTCTTATGTCCATAAATAGGGCTATTTTTTAATAATATTTTACATTTTTGTCTTTTTTAAATTCCAAATTTTATTATAAATGTCATGCAACTTATAATGAATTTTTATTCTATTTTTTATCAAACGCCACCTCTTCTATAGAAATAAAATTTTATTTAAATTCTTCAAGTAAAGAATAATTAAAATATTCAGATTTTTTATTTTCAGTGGGACTTCACAATAACATAATTTTCAGATATGTATTAAAACAAATTAACCAAAATTAATTAAAAAATCTATCTTTATATATATGGTGAAGTGTAAATTTAATAAATATGCCTTTAAAATATTTTCATTGATAAGATTTTTTGTAATAAATCATGATGTAGTAGCATTAAAGCTCATCTTTTGGAAATGGGCTGCTGCAGATACAAAATAATTTCTTCTTTCATACGTAAGATATATCTGTTCGCCATTCAAATTGTAGTTTGTTTGTTTTATCATGTACTATTGAATTACATCTCAATACTCAATGACAAATTTATGAAGAGATAGAATTATGTAAATTCATATCATTAAATTATTTTAGATATGGGCCGGGATATCTTGGTTGGTACAGCGTTGTACTCGTATTCCTCAAGTTGCGAGTTCAAACTTAGCCGGCAGAAGACTCTCCGTGTGTGTGGTGGCTGGCTCTCATTAAATCTGTCTTGGTCACAAAGTCTTCCATTACGCAATAACGAGAGTAATACCTCTGAGTCACTGGATCAGAGATTATCGTTCTCTATTCCACGTTTAAATTACGATAGGTGAATGAATGAACGAAAGGCTTGAATGAAGTCCGTCCCTTAAAAAAGGTCTGTGACGTGTCCATCCCTTAAAGAATTTGACTTTTTGCTCATGCAAAAAGTCAGACTTATGCCCTCGGGTGCTCACGGGTCCATACCCTTAGACGCTACTGCACTCCTCCTTACGTTGTAAAGCGGAATACAACAATAACAATGTTATTAGATATTAATATTGTTAAAATTAATATTGCAAGAAGTTAGTCTTTTTTTTAATAGCATACAACCCATAAATAGCATATTTTTATTTAATTCTATATTCAAATTATCTTTCTAAGTAATGTTTTATTATTAATAAATAAAGGTGCACTAGAAATAAAATTTCTCTATTGCATTCTAACATATTTAATGGCCAGTTAATGAAGAGATAAAAATATGTAAATTATTATTATTATTATTAATAATAATAATAATAATAATAATAATAGATATTGGATTTATTTTTATAATGGCATAAAATTATGAAAAAGAAATTCCCATTTAATTCTCTATTGAACTGCACTGATCATTGTAAAGTATTGAGTTTATTAACATTGTCACAGCCATTAATGAATTATATTTAGCAAGTAGAAAAGATATCCCACTTTCTTTCTGTATCATGAAAAGAGGGTAGAGCATTCCTATATTTCAAATAGAATCTCCACTTCGTAAAAAACATTTTTCAGATTTCTCCCACTGGAATATATCGATTAAAAATTCAGGTATTCAATTTATCTCTTATACTAAGCATCAACCAATTCTTTGGAACAAGTTCTAATAACATTTTGGAGCGACTATTTATAACGTATTTCCTTTTTCGGTGAGAAGACCGGGAATTTTATTTCGATAGTTGAGCACCCCTCTAACCGATCAAAAACCCATGGGTCCTATCCACAAAAGACATATAAGTAGGCATATCGGTGTATTGATCTCGGTCTACGACGTTCCGAGACCTCTTCGGCTTAATGATGCTTTGTCGCGTTATCGAAGTATTCTTCTTTTTTCTAGTAAAAAAAATAACTGGAGCTCATCGAAGTATTTTATGGCATTTGTTGTATCATTTTACTCAAACTTCATCCATTGCATTGAATCTTATAAAACTATAAGTACATTAGTGACTGATCTATTGAAGAAAGAAGAAAGAAAAAAATCAGGCCTTATGTGGTTTGTTTGAACTTTTCTCAAATGTTACAATAACAGCAAATAAAAAAAAACATAATAGATGGGATATAATTCTGGTTAGATGGTAGATATAAAATGCCACATTTTGTTCTCACCATTTACCAGTATTTTATTTTAAAAAAGTAAGTAAATATCTTTTATATTTTGGAAGCAATTCAACTAATAGTTTTAGATTGTATCAAGTTGCATTGTTGAGGGCTATTAAAGATTTCTTATTTATGGAATTTCTTTTAAGTGGTTACTTTGAGTATTACTAAGTATTAGAAAATATTAATAAGTTATATTTGAGTATTAGAAGACATTTTTCGAAAGTAATATTTATTTTGAGTGTCTATAAAAAAACTTAACACATAATTTCCCTCAGATTTTTCTTGAGTTTGTACTTTTATAAACCAAATTTATATCTCTGCTGAAAAGATTTTACAAAATATTTATATAATAGTTCGCAAAACTCAAGAATGAATACCATTAACACATCAATTTGTTTGCCAGCGTCCTGGCACAGAGATAGCTCGTCTTCCTCGTGATCTGAACGTCCTGGCTCCAAGTCCCGGTTAGAGAATGGTTGTTCTTCTGTGAGGTATGCGAATGTTCACCCCTGGATAAAGGATCAGTGCAAGCGGGTGTGTACGTGTTATCTTCATATGAGCAACAAGTCAAGATTTCTGCCTCGGGTGCTCAGAGGTCCGTTCCCTCAGAAGCTACTGCACCCATCTTTCCATTGCAAAGCGGACACGTCTTCATCACTATTTGTTTTCCATAAATTTAATATACATAAAAATTTTATTTCTTACATAAAATTTTACTCCACAAATAATATTAACTAGCAGTCACCGAGGCGGAATAAGCAGAGAGTCTGATTTCTAATTGTTGGTCCATGATTTGAATCCCTCCAAGATTTTTATCTAAAGACTACAATTCTTTTATTTAAAATGTTATATATTGTTTATACAAGACCTGGAAGATTCTAGATCTTTCATAAATATTCAAATTGGATTGTTCTTGTACATTTTATATGCATATAAAAGCTGAGTCTCATCAGTGATGGATAAGTTCTTAGTCTGGTACTGTTGCGAATTGCCTCGATCTAATAAATCTAATTGTATGTTTAAACCTCTATGGGCCAAATTTTTGTTTTAACTCCAAAAAAAATTGTAGGAATGAAAAATCAGAAATTATAAACCTATATATGTAAATGAAAACAAATTTTTGTGTTTAAACAATTTTATTGCGTTAAAATCATTATGTGACTTTCAAGTCACACCGGTCTATAAAATTTGTACTTTTGTGTATAATAGCTCATATGTGCAAGTCCATAAAACAATTTGCATTCGGTGTAAGGTACGTGCATCCATAAACATAGTTTGGTAATCACTGACAAAAGCACAAATAATTTCAATTGGATCAAATGGTGTCGCGCAGTTTTACTTTTAACAGTTTGCATAGCAATTATTTTGCTATTTCGTGTTGATGAGCCTAGCAATGGTCATGAATACTAGTATTGGTTGAGTTTAAAACGCCATAGAGTTAAGATTTATGCGATTATTTCAGTAATAATTATTTTGTAAAATGTCAATAAATTAAAATGTGACCTGAATGTTAGAAGGGCCCATAAAGGGTTAAACTAGTGACATAGTATTTTATATCATCGTGACAGTATGTTAATTTTATAACCATTTGAACAAAAGGTAAAAATTGATAATTTAAAACTGTATTCCAAATTTTATCTATTTAAAAAAGATTCAAAGTGATTGAAAGATAAATTCTCTTAATCTTGAAAGAGAAGTTCTAGATCTGAAACCCAATTTCCGCCGTATATGGGCTTGTTCTTGTTTAATTTAATATCAGGGATCGAATTTTATCGAGTTAATGCTGGCTAAATATCTGTTGAATAAAAAAAGTATGTTCAAAAAAGTTTCCGCTTTGTTTCAAAGAATATTAATATAACTGAACTAAATCAGCGAGAATAATTTTTGAGCTAATGTTTATTCCCCAATTAATTCGACTTAGTTTCAACAAAATATACATATAATGAATGCTTATTCTATTATGATTTTAAATTAATGAACAGAAACTGCAAGAGCATCCTCAAGGCGAATCTTCTTCAGTTAAGTAAAGAATATAAATGTATTAGCCGTGATACAGATTTTTAATAAAGTAAGTTTGAAAGGTAAATTTTCCTCTTATCCCCACGAGCCAAATAAAATGTTTAAACAGCCCCTTTCTGGGAGAAAAGAAAGAATAAAACGCCTTTCTTAACTCCTGAGATCTTTACTCAGCTGTCTTTGTCCATGGATTGATAGCGAAAAAGGAGTAAGTCCCAGACCAAATATTTAAACTAAGGTTCAAATTTAAACAAGTGAACAACTCTTAGTAAAACTTAATCCGAATATTCCGTAGGTCATCGATTGAAGGAAAAAGAATCGGCTGTCATTCCTCAGACTGGTTGCATCCCGATAGCCATGCCACATTCTAAGAACTTTGGAATCGACATCGGTTTCCAATAAAATCGGAAGGCGGTGTGTTCCAAGTAATAGCACGAGTAACTGTGGTTTTGATCGAAATGTTTGTCTTTTTTTTTGTATCTTTTCCGTAAACTATCAGTTATTGCCAAACCTTTTTTTATCCGAGAAATAGAAGATCGTTTTTGATGTATTTGTTTTTTCTTACTTATTAAATATTATTGTTTTCGTTGAGGTTGAGTATTTATTCTTCAGAATCAAACAGGTATAAATTACAATATCAGAGTAAATTTTTTGTTCTTTGATGAAAAAGAATTTCGTTTTCATTTTGTCTTAAAATTTTTATTAAAATGATAATGCTCTTATTGGTAGATTAAGGTATTTTGAAAGTAAGATGTCCAAAAATGCGTAAATTTTGCCAATTTCAGAAATTGCCAATTAATATTGTTTCGATGTGTATAGTGAAAAAATTTCATGCTTTCAGTATAATATTTGCGTTAAGATATGGTAAGTATAGATTTCCTTTATAATTCCTTTCTTATTTAAATTTGAATTATAAAATATAAACTTTAAATATAAAATATTAATTATAAATTTTAGCTATAAAATATTAATTATAAATTTTAGCTATAAAATAATAATTATAAAATATTAAACATTGAATTGAATTTAAAAATATAAAATGTTAAAAAATCATTCCATAGAAGCTAAGAAAAATAAATAATTAAAAAAAATTTAAGAATTGTTGTTGTTACGAATGGCATTTGCCATATACAAGCGCGCTAACAGCCGTCAGTGATTTTAAGCCAAATGAGCGTCTCTCGTTTTTGTTGTAGTAGCAACTAGGACCAAGAATACAACTTAGCTACACACTCATTATAGTCGCTTGCACAGTCCCTTTTTACAGGGGGGGGAGGCATTCATACACTTCAGAGATAGTACTCAGAAGAACAAATATGTCCAATCTGGGTCTTGGACCCTGACTGCCCAGATGACAAGGAAGACGCTCTACCTGTGTGCCAAGATGCCGGAAGAATTAATTGTAAATTATATATGATTTTGAAGCTACACAAAGTACAATAATAAATAAATTATTATTATTAAAAATGCAAAAAAATTACTGAACTAAATAGAATTAGACTATCTGAAATTTTCAAACAACTTCCATTTAATAAAAGAATTCGTTTAATTGTCCACTTCAATTTTTAGTAATTAAAAATTAGTATTTTTTATTAATATTTTTAGACTTTTACTACCACGTATTTAGTTTGAAGACAAGACTTGTGTTCAAACTAATAATTGAAAATTATTGAAATGCTGGGGGATTATACGATAGTAATTAAAAAAATATATTAATCTTTTCATATTATTTTACTTCTATTTTCAACTTTTTTTATATTTGTGAAAAGTGTACACATTACAAATAAAATTAATAAAATGGGGAAATCTCCATTTTGAAACTGACTTAAAAATATTTTGTTCATAGTATAGAAATTATTTCAAAAAATATCTTTACAGAAGATTAAATTAGACTAATGCTATAACTATACCAGTTTTTATATTTGCTAATATATAATATTTCAGAAGTTAGTAAATGTAAGTTAATAAACATTGAAAATATATTTCACAATAGAACTATGTTTTTATAATTTAAATGAAAATTCCGGCTTAAAATATATTCTTATTTTTAAGATTTAAATGAGTTACAAAATATATATCGGAATCAGTTGAATTTTGAGAGCTATCGAATAAATATTTGAATCTATTATCAAAAAGATCTTCAAAAAGTATATTCCCGTTTGATTCATTTGGGTTTAGTTAACAGTTTATAGTTGTTGTTTAAGTAACAAAATAATAAATAAGGCTCTAAATTGACACAGATAATATCTGACAGTTTTCGTCATTTCGTATTGATATAAGTGGCGAGATTAGCTTTTACAATTTAAAAATAGCGACATGAAAAATTTGGCAACTTCTAAGTTTTAGCAATGAAGAAGTTCTAGCAAATAAGAAACGCAAAACATTTTGATTTCCATAGGAGTCGAATTGGAATTAATTGTCAATTATGATTAAATATTTTAGTATCTAATTCAAATTTATTAGACAAAAAGAATTCAATTTGTTAGGTTGATATCACTGTACATGGAAATCATCATTAAATTATATTAAATATAAACTTATAACGGAAGAATAAACTATGTTCTTATTCCAATGCAATAAGAAGCAAACTACCATTATCGTGGTTTTAAGGCCAATTTAAATAATTCATAAAACAGTAAATTATGTTGTTTGTTGTTGTTCTTATTTTCCACTTTTCAACGAAAGGAAGGGTGTAACAGCTTCTGGGCATCTGTGCACCCTAGGGCAGAAGCATGACTTCTATCTCAGACACGTCAAAAATCCTTTTTTACAGGGCGTACATCATTCATGCATTTCATTCATTCATCCGAAGATCATAATTCAGATCTGGAACAGAGAACGAATAGCCTCTGACCAAGTACCCCCAGTGATATTATTCTCTACATGGAGGGCTTTGTGAGTACGACAGATTTAACTTGCGGCAGCCACACACACACACAGTGTCGTCGGCAGGTGGGTTTGAACTCGCAGCCCAAGAAATGCAAAGTCAACTCCCTACCAACAAAGCTATCCAAGCTCCTCTTGATGTGTAAATTCCATTTTCTATTTTGGCATTAAAAAACGGAAACATCAGGCGACAATTAATCGGTCATACTAATTCAGTTAGATGCTATAAAAGCCAGCAATATCTTTCATGTACACATTATATTCATTAGAAGTATATCCGGGAAAAAATATATTATGCTTAAAATAATGCATGTAATAATAAATATATTGCACTCAAAATAGTGTATGTAAAAATAATAAAATCTATGTAAAGGATTAAAATTCATTTTTATCTGCAATTTTAATTTAATCAGTTAAAGATTATAAACTTTCAAATGTTTGATGACCACACCCACACACGGAGGGTCTTTGGAGGACGGATTCGAACTCGCAACCCAAGGGAAGCGAATACAATGCCCTACCAGCCAGGATATCCCTGATCTAACAATATAATATATTGCAGAGGTATAAATCAGAATTCAAGAATTTATTAAAATTCTATTTGAATAAAACTGAAATTTTAAAAATGAAGCTCTCATATGCACTTAACGAGCGAAAATTTGCCTGAATTACCTAAAAACACCTTTACAGCTCAACAAAATATACATAATGAGTCATTTACAAAATCCCCGCCATTATACAGACCTATTACTAGACGGATTTGCCACTCATCAGTTAGTCTCAAAAAAAAGTCTCCATTATTGATTAACTTATTATGTGCAAACCAATAGCTTGAAAGTATGGAATGAACGAGCAATAGAAAAAAGAAGAAGAAGAAAAAAAGAAAACACAGCACCGTGAAAAGAAATACGTGTATCGATTTTGTTCGTTTGAATGCAATGCACGAGTGGAATCGAAAAGAAAGGACGGAAACTACTAATAGAGACATTAGTAGAATGAACAGCCATCGCTAACTTCATTTCCTCCCTTTTATGGAAATAATAATAAAAATAATACCCTCCTCCCCTTACTGAAGGTCCAATTTTTACATTTTTTTCTCCTGAAACTAGAATATATATAATGTGTTTTGGCAGCAGCTATTCATAGATATAATATATCTTTCTCGTCTTTCATCGGAGTAAATAAGTTGCTGAAAGCACAGGCAAATGGAAAAAGCATGCTTCGTGAAGCTGAAGATCTACTCCTTTTTCCAGTTTAATGTCTCAGGTTATATATATTCCGCCGGAACTGAGCACAGACGTGCTTGAAATATGAAGCAAGGCAGTAAACTAGATTAAATTTTTCCTAGACGCTACACAAAGGTGTTTTAAACTTATTAAAAAGTTGCGGATAACTTTATTTAAAAGAAGAAAAGCGATTGTGTTGCAGAAAGTTGAAAAGAAATCTTATTTTTAATGGTTTCCCGAAAGCTTTTTTAATTTATTAAGAAGATTGCTTAAAAATTTAATTATTACATTTAATACTAATGCTTGGTAATTGAAATATCATGATATTGCATTTTAAAATAAACAATTTCTTTTGCTTATTCGAAATATAAAAAGAGCATCCAACGTTTTCGTTCAATTTTAAAAAAGGAGGTCGTTTTGGTACACAAGAGAAATATTCTGAGTGTTCGTGTAGGTGATTATTTTTAAATATTGAATTTTGAGTTTCATTTTCAATTACATTACTTCCTTTTAATGGAAGAAGAAACATACAAGTACGCATCTGTTTTTATGCGCTAAAAATGGTCATACAAAATTTTCAGGGAAATTAGCTTTTAAAAACCAGTAAGCATCTTTAAGCTCATAAATAATTTACAACAAAAAAAAAGTTTTAAAATTATAATATTTTATTTCTATTTAATTAAAAAAGTTCATAAATTTTACCAAAATATTTATAACAACGGTATTATATCGTTTATTATTTTGTTATTATTATGGTATTTTATTGTTTTATTATTTTGTATTGTATAATAAGATAAATACCTATAATTTAAAACTATATTCCAATCTAACGATATTTCTTGTTTTTCAATCTTATGAAAATCAATAAAATACAATAAAATACAATAAAGTGTTTCGAAGATTTTCTTGACGCTTTTGAGGTACAATTCATTTAATTCATAATTGAGAATTTCTTAAAAAACAAAAGCAACGACAGTTACGAAGGCCTTTTTCATTAAGGTAAATAAAAAATCTCATAAATTAGATATTTTTATTTTTGTTTCATTATCTCTACAGTTTTCTTTCAAATATGAAAATGTTGTAATTTGTCTTAAATATTACAAAACATACGAAAAAATGCTTTTAATTTTTTTTAAAAAAATTTTGAGAAATTTAATGCCTTTCATATATGAACCTACTCTATTAAATAAGTTCCTTTCGTTTTCTTTTATCTAGAAGCATGCATTCCAATTAACATGGAAGACACTTTAAAAATTGTTGTTTAATATTCCCCACAAGTGGGCTAAAACTGTGGAAGCCAATTAATTATTATTTATTTATTTTGCTGTTTTACCACTTCAATTTCAATTTTATTTTAAAGATTCAGAGCAAATATATCAATAGAAGAATTCTCTCATAAATAGAAGTTTTGATTGTGTTACTTCTTAAAAACCACAGACTTTAATTAAGAAGTATTCATTGTAACCATATAAAATATATTTGGTAAACTATACTTGTGTTCCTGAGCCTTTGGTTGTGGGCGGATTCCCTTGGATATAATATCTTTGTTTAGGTTTAGTTAATTTTTTAAGTTTTCAGCTGTAAATATAAATTCCCTTTGCTAAATATAAATTCTATACCAGATTTAATTCCTGTGCCTCTGGCTTCCATTTAATATATTCAGATATATTATTTTTGGTTTGAATATGAATTATTATATAAAGTTTAAACTATAAATTCAAAAGTGCTCTTAATTAACTTCATGCTCTTTTATAAATATGATTAGTATAAATTATAGTTCAGTGTAAATTCAGTATTAATTATAGTTCAGTGTAAATTCAGTATTAATTATAGTTCAGTATAAATTCAGAATAAATTATAGTTCTGTATAAATTCAGTATAAATTAAAATTAATTATGTCCAGGAATTAATTTTTAGTATGAGATTCTTTAAAATGTCTATATGTAAACAATTTTTAAATTATTATATAAAATTTATTTGTCTTATATTTGGCCATATGTATATATGTTATTTATTGTATATGTCATATTTGGTTTATATGTCCTTAATTTTTCAGTAAAACAAGATTTTAAATTATTTGTATCATACTCAAAATACATAAAAAGACAGAATTTTCAGACCTCACAATTTCATAAATATGTTTAAAAAGTTATCATCCTATTTTTAAAACATTTTTCATATTATGTACATTTAGGAAAAAATTGAAATAAAATAATAATAAATATAATATATAACAATAAACATAATTTGAATTTATAGTAAATATAATGTATAATAATGAATATAATATGAATTCTGATCTAAAGTTTTTATCAAAGAGAAAAATTTCAGATTTCTACAATTAAATAATGGATCTAATTCATTATAGTATATATTCGCAATGATATAAATACATTTCACATTTTAACATTATTTCATGAATTAAATCTATCAAAAAATATTTGATTAACATTTGACAAATGAAAATTCATAGGTTATGAGACTTCCAAAAAATAACTAATGGACTCTTAACTAAGAAAGTAGTTATGATATAGAGTCTCTAGAAAATAATAGTTTCACTCTGACTTAAGCCATTTTCAGAGGCGAAATTTAGTAGAAAGTACTTTAACGAAACTCAAAATCTTCAAAACTCCTTGCTCCAGTAACCACCTTTCTTGGCTTCAAATATCATCAAACCAAACTCAAAGAAATTGCCTTCCAAGAGTGCCACCATTCCCTCTGGCTTTAAAGTTCCAAAATTTCGGAGAATCAGAACAGTTATTTATCTCGGCATAAAGAACTACACTCACAGATCGAAGTTCTGACTACGTTCCCTTATTTGCTAAAATCCCAAGGCTCTATCTCAGAAGTGCTCTCCTTGTTACACGTCTGAGGAAAATATTAAGCAACGGATTCCCGACGGACCGATTCTTCTTTCCGGCGTTGATTTCGCCTGCTTCATAAAATGTTCCAAAGGGTTCATTTATCTTTATATAGTAATTCGATCCACAAGTCACATCCACACTCCAAAGTTGTTCTTGAGCC
This sequence comes from Argiope argentata, assembly GCA_026289955.1. NCBI lineage: Eukaryota > Metazoa > Arthropoda > Arachnida > Araneae > Araneidae > Argiope > Argiope argentata. The sequence goes on along the minus strand of JAOUZG010019159.1, from coordinate 24,327,236 downwards.
AGGATTTCGAAAACGACCATTTCTCTGATGTCGAACGCTCACGATAAATAGAGCATTGTTTCTAAGGTTAAAATATTTGTCGTTTAAGGCATTTGTTTTGAGCCCCAACACATTTCGGTAATGTTTCTGGGAGATCGTTGTACACCAGATTGGGTTCACTTCACTGGCTTGTGAGTAACACTCAGTTAGTTAATCGGGTAAAAAAGAAACTACAAAGAATTTTGGGGATTTATTGAAAGCTTCAATCAATATGACTGGTAGAATAATGAAATTTGATATTGCAATTGTTAAATTTATGGAACTTGTAATTAATTGTAACTAAAAATCAGCAATATAATTTTTATCACACATTTATAGTTTATTCTTGCCTTTATCGTCTTCTCTTTTTAACCCTAGAAATTGTTTAATTTATATAATGAATTTTAATCACTATGAACAGATCATCATTCTGCTTATATATCAAGAAAAAAACATTCTAATAAGCTTATGTAATGTGTATTATAAAAAAATGTAGCTTCTATGAAGAATTTGAAATACATTTTAAATAGTTTGAATTAAAGAAATATCAGTGTAAAATTAATATACATGTGATGCTTAACTTTATTGAAATTTTGACACATTAAAGATCGTTCACGAGTATTCTCATGTTTCACTTCTCATCTGTTGCAAACTGCTCATACATCTCACGAGGTTATTCGTTTTTCGCTTTTCGTCTGTTACGGATGGGCGTTTAGAACGTACAAGTTTGCTCCAAAGCGTGCAGTCCCAGGCGTATTTCTTACAGATTTCTTTGTGGTCTTCAATGTGTTAAAAATTAATTAAGAAATAGCAAATAATCCAAATATTGCAACTGTGATTAACAGATTTGGTGAGTAGTTGGATATTTCTTCGCAAAGAAGATGTTGTAAATGCAAGACAAGTTGTCGTTATTGTTACTAATGGCACTTGCCATGGACAAGTGCGCTGATAGCCGTCAGCGGTTTTAAGCCAAATGAGCGTCTCTAGTTCTTGAAGAAGAGACAAGTAGGGCCAAGAGTACGACTTAGCATTACATTCATCGCATTCTCTTTTACAGCCCCTTTTTACAGGGGGGCACATTCATACACCTCACATATAGTAAGCAGAAGAAAAACCATGCCTGGATTGGAACTTGAACTCGGAACGCCCAAATCATAAAGAAGAGGCGCTACCTCTGTATGCGACAAATACAAGACATTATCAAACAACAAGGAACAGCATTGGTGCTAATAGGTTTGTTTAGATCTTTAGTGTAACATAAAGCTCTACTACTCGATTTGGGACGTGCGAAGTGAGAAAACACACCGGTGGCAATGGAGTTAAACTGTTTGATTGGAGGAGATCATTTTCAATCTGTAGAATACATTTTAAAATTCTTCCAATAAACCGATAAGGTCTAGGGCACATAAGATTTTAACTTAATAATTGTAAAAACACTGAAAAAATATTTGTGATTTTGATAAGGGTTATTTAATCATTTAACCACGATTTAGCACTCATTTATCTATAAAACTATCTAAAAGGGATGTATTCCCTGATTTTTCAATGCAAGTTCAGGCACGATCTAGTATGAAGATAACTACAAATCGTTATCATCATCCTCTATGTGGATGAAAAGTAATAAAGCACAACAATGAAATGCATTCTTTAACCAGAAGGTGGATCGTTTTTTTCAAAGAAATAAAAATTGGCAACAAAAAAAGAAGTGAAACTGCTCTCATCTACCACATGGACTAAATACAGAAACTTAGACGTATTTTCACAGGGGTTCAACGAAATTTATATGCGATAATTCCAAATATATATGTTGTTAATGTTGTTACAAATGGCACTTGCCATGGACAAGTCCTCCGATGGGACAGCAGTAGATTTAAGCCGAAAGGAGCATCTCTTGTTTTTTTTTTCAAGTAGCGCCAACTAGAGCCAAGAGTACGACTTAGCCACACACTTAACACATTTGCTTGCACAGCCCCTTTTTATAGGGGGTAGGGGTACAGTCACACATCTCACAGATAGCACACAGAAGAGAAACCGCGCCTAAACCAGGACTCGAAACTGGGACTCCCAGAACAAGAGGAAGACGCGCTACCTTTGTGCCAGAAAGTCGGCTCAAAATATATGTACTCCATACGATGCAAAAGGGACTACATCAGTATTCTAAAGTTTAAATAAATTATTGTGTCAGAGACTACATAGTTGGCGAAATCTGGCTGCAATAATTGGCAGAATTATCGGAATATTCATAATTACAAATGCGTGTCTCCTTGCAGGGTTCACAGAAGCAAAAAAAAAATCTAAACACTTCGATAACTCTCATAACACGCAATGTAGCTGCACAAGTATTGCTACTAATTTTGCGTGACTCTAAAGCATATTCTTCATATCACTGTGTACACCTATCAGAAGTTCGCAAAGGATTATAGATTGCCGGCTATTCTGTAAGCAATAATACATTTTCCAGAATGTAAACATTTCTCCAGATTTTAAATAAAATCATAATTCTGCCATAAATTGCGTTTTAGAGTCTCCTATCAGTGACTTCCAATATATAGTCAGTCATTATGAAAAAGTATAAAAACACTCATAAGTCACAATTTTCGAATGCCCCGAAATTCTTTCGCTTAGATTTTTTCGAGGAAATATAGGATGCACCAACGAGTTTATGATGCATCCTATGTTTGATTTATATCGAATGTAGCTTTTAAAACAAATGATAACAATTTAGTTATGTTGAGCATTTGCGCTGTCAGATAGCAGCACTGCCAACCAACTGAAAACATTTGATTTTCTCAAATTAATTTATGAATAGTTTTCCAGAACTGGTTGTAGAGTACATTAGACAGCATATATAGATCATCGAATAAAAATTTCAGGACAGCATTTTTTTTTTCAATTCTATGCATCGAACAATTCAATATACGATATTTATATGCTTTTATACAACATAAAATCTGGTTTAAAAGTTTTTTTTTAACATAACCTTAATTTTAAAATTTCTTTCCTTTACTTGAAAATTGTATTTTGATCATCAAAAATTATATTTTAAAAAACTTTCTTTTTAAAATAGAAACTTTTTTTGACTGAGTTTTTCTAATTTTGAGCATTTTAATTTTTCTGACTGTTCTCTAAGTCATTTCAAAAGAAATTTGTTCATATTATTATTTATAATAGCTAAATAATAGTAAGAGGCCCAATTATTTGACTGCATTAGTATTTACTTTCATTTGGCTGATTACTGCGATTCGAAAAAATATAAAAAGAAATACAAACTTAATTTCCTCCTTTCCATGTAAAATTCCATTGTTTTTTCAAATAAAAGATTCTGCTGAATCAATCCGAATAATTGAACTTATTTCTTCTTAAAGTTAATTCATAATCTATGAAAATAATTATTAATGAATATCCTAAAGTCATTGAGTTTCATGTATTGTTTTCCATTTACAATTATCATCTATTCTTTTCCTTAGCGAATGAATAAAAAAATCATTATAATAATAGTGAAATTATCGTAATAGATTGCAGAAACATCAGAACTTAGAAATTTTATTTTTAATATTTCTGCAATCATGCTTAATAACGCCCTCAAGTTAGAAATGAAATCTTGAAATCATGAAGTTTTACATTTTCTATTTATTTTTATTTTCTTTATTCTGAAAAAATAAGACTTTCTATTCACAATATCGAGCACTGAAATATCATTGATTCCATTAAGAATCAAATAGTTCCGTTTTTTTAAGAAAATACAATTAAGTGGTCTTGTGCTATTTCTTATATCATTAAAATTAGTCTTAATGTAAAGGCTTTTATTCTATAAAAAGTTGTTTTTCATTATAGCGAAGCAAAATTGTGAATTTTAACTCAATTTCCAAGAAAAAAACTCTTTTAAGAAATCATTTATAGAGCTTTTAACATAATTGAAATAAATCAATTTCTGTGAGTAATAGATTCATAGAAAAATACCCCAGGCTCTATAATAAAAAGAAATGAGAATATTGAATTTCCACTTAATCATAAAGAATCAGCGAACTTAATTTTCACTGAAAACTATACTCAATTATATATTTTAAAAAAATAATTAAAATATGCTATTAGAATTTTATGGTCGAAAATAGGCTGTAGATTTAAAAATTTTGACATAAAATCAATGAGTCATTCACACTAACTTATGAAGAATTATTGTTATGTGCATTTTTGGATCGTGCTTTGAATAAGTTTTGGAAATGTTAAATTACGTCGTTATATGGGTAACTATGCTTTAAAGGGGAAAACGTTCATAAGCCCGAATGAATTTTTAAATGGATTTGCCACTCTAAATAATTGCTTTTCTCACAACTAAATTCCAAAATTTACATGGCAACATCAATTGATTTGTTCTGTAGTTACATTTTCAGGTATCGCTGCATTTTCAGACTTATTTTTAAATTTAAATGCGTGAGAGTTATTGAACTTTGATAAATTTATTAACTTAAACTTATTATTTCTTTTTCTCGTAGTAAACTTTATTTTTAAATAATTCAAATTTAAATTTTGTAAAGAACTAGTTCAGATGATAGTAGAATTTTTATTGAATGAAAGAATGTTTAAACAAATTCGTTTTATGAACAAAATTATGCCCTTCCTTTTTTGACTTTTGAATAAATTTAATTTTTTTATTTATATGTTAATTTCAATTTAGTATTGCATATTAATTAAAGACTTAATCAAGCATACTTTCCCCCTCAGAATGTTGGCTATCATTTAAAATGCATATTACTTAAAGTTAAATGTAATTTAAAAAGGTAAATAATGTGTCTGAAAATTTTTCCTTGAAATTCGGTGATACATTCGGGCTGTATATCAATTGAAAATCGACTAGTTTTGTAAATTCTTCTTAAAAATAGAACTACATTATTATTATTTATTGTTATTAAATAAAAATGTGATGCAGTTTTTAAAATCTATAAAAATCTTCTACATTACAAATTTAAAATTTCTATATTCTATAAAATATTACAAATCAGAAAACACATCAGAACGTAATATATGTTGAAATAATTCCGTTTCGAGATAACGCTGAAATACTATTCTAAATATTTACTCCAATATATGTTAACTTTCGTCTATGAAAGTCCTTTAATTTTCTCTTTTTAATGAATCAATTATCAGAAAAAAAAATAAAATATATATATAATAAGCAAAAAATAAATGAAAACACAACATAAATAAATAGCAAATTCCTTAAGTAGGCATGAAAATGAACAAGAAGTTGATATATTACTTAGTGAATTTAACATGACGAAGGTATATTCAAGCTGCATAGTTCATGGCCTTGAAAAAGCGTAGAAATTCATTTTTCTCTCTCATCTATAGCTCATTTTCACATGGTTATTAGCTAAATAAAAGCATAAGTTCTTTCATTAAGTTTTACTTTCTATTAATTTATTTTTCATTGATGTTTCGTAAGACATGATTAACTTCAATAACATAAGCGTAAATCATAAATCAAGATAAAATTACCAAAGGCATTTTTTAATAAATTGTAATCTTTCATCAACATTCAGAAATAGGAAACTGTTATATTTCAGAACTTTTTTTTTTCATCAATGCATAACTGTAGTCTTGCAGCTCCAATAACTAAGCCTAACTTGCCGATTTCACTCAAACTATCTATTAAGATAATATTAAACTTCTTGAATGTTTTAGGCATAAACTATAGATTTTCTCTCTCAAACAATTAGTACCAATAATAAATTATTACATTTATATGTGAAATAATGGATTATGCATTCCCATAAAATATCATTAAACCTCTTTATAATAAGCCACAAAATAAAAAATAATTAATATCATAATAAATAGTATAATCATGATCTTTCACATACAGTTTGGTAAATAATCAATAATTGTCAATTTGATAATTGATTAATTAAGAAAAATGAGAAGACATGAAAGACTTAATGTCAAGAATTATCTCTATTTAAGGATGTAAGTAAGGATGAGTAGTTATTCAGCTAAAATAATCTGATATAACTAAACAAATTACCACATTATAGGGCTAAATTATGATGCACAGTTGTCTGTGTTATTAGACATTTCCTTACAAGTATAGATCATAACACAGATAAATCAAGAATCCATCACAGACATGTAGAAATCTTCATTTGAAATCCAAGAAAACAGTATTATATTTACACCTTGGTTTCAGTTTAATTTACTTAAAGCTATTCGAGAAAATTCGCAGAAAGCTATTAAAAATGACAGACTCCCTCAGTAGTAAATTAAATTTTATTTATAAACATGTTTCTTTCTTTCATTAACGTGTTCAATTTAATGTAATCTTATAGAATTTCTATGGTCTGCAAATTCATCTTATAAATTTCGAAAAAATGTTTAATGAAATCTTATTATTACTTTAAAGGTTCTCGTTGTTGTTCTCGTATTCTGCTTATCAACTGAAGGATGGGTGCAGTAGCTTCTGAGGGTAGGGATCCCTGAGTACCCGATGATAGAAGTCTGACTTTTAGCTCACACACGTTACAAACCTTTTTACGGGGCGGACATCATTCATGCATTTTATTCATTCATCCACAGATTGTAATTTAGGTCTGGAACAAAGAACGGTCACTTCTGACCCAGTATTACTCTCGACATGAAAGATGTTGGGCCCACAACAGATTTAACGTGCTTCAGCCACCATATACACAGAGATTCTTCGGTGGCGGGTTCGAACTCTCAGCCCAAGGGATGCAAATCCAATGCCTTACCAACCAAGCTATCCCATCCCTCATTACTTTAAATGTATTTATGCAATTCGGATAATATCCCTCAGTTATATCATTACGTAATCCAAGGTCTAAATAATATGTTTTATTTCTTAATAACGTGCAAATTAAGTTAGAGTCAGAACTTTATATAGAAAATACTCTTTTTCAAAAATTAAAGCGTCTTTAGGTTCTCTCAATTTTCAAATCATAATTAAGAAAAAAAAGGGGTTGTACAAATTATAAATAAAGCTGCTTCCTTCCTTAAATAGCCAGGTCTCTTTTCGGCTTCACGACAGATTTCTTTTCTTTTAACTATACTTCTCTACTGAAAAAAAACTCTCAATCGAAAGCATAGTCAGCAAAATGCTTAAACATAAGCATAAAAATAATCTTTTATAAGATGAGTCTTCAGAATTTCTCTCCTTTCTCGTCTAGAATAAAACGCACTAACAATAGTTTCAAGGAAGTAATGCAGATAGATAAGTTCACGCAATGCTTTATTTGCATTCTTTTTGAGGCAGAAAAGCGTGTTTTCGGAAGCAAGCGTTTTCATTTCAAAAAGAACTGAATTAATAGAGTGTAGTTGTAGTTGGAGAAAGCATAAAGTTTGATTAGATGTTTGTAAGATGTATAAATTAATTGAACGTTTTCTTTAAGATCTACATAAAAAAATGTTTTTATAAAAAGTAGAAATAAATATAAACTTTGCTTACTAATAAACAGAAGAGAGGAAATATACCTGAAGTATTTTTAAAATTTCTTTTAAATTTAAAGTAAATGGAAACTAAGATTGAAATTTCGTATTCATATAGCAAGCGTTAATCTGTCGTTCAAAAGTGTACCATCAATACAACTTCAACATTATGAAAACATTCAAAAACTTTTAAGTTTAACTTTCTAACAATTTTTAAGCTTTGACAATTCTTAATCTTGATGTTAAAAGCATCAAAATAAAAATAGTTTTAAATACTTAAAAAATTACTTTTTTTCAAAAAAAAATGTTAAAAATTAGTTAAAATTTCTTTTAAAGGCGTTATTTATTAATAACTCTTAAAAGACATAAAAATATAGATAACTTTCGATAGTTAAGAATATCTTTTAATCATTTGCATTACAGAGAAAATGAATCAATGTTTCAAGCAAAAATTTTAGAGCCAGCGTCCTAGCACAGAGGTAGCGCGTCTTCCCCGTCATCTGGTCGTCACGGGTTTGATTCTCGGTTCGGGCATGGTTATTCTTCTGTGTACTATCTGTGAGGTGCGTGTGAGTGTGCGACCCTCTAAAAAGAGGCTGTGCAAGCGAATGTGATGAGGGTGTAGCTAATTCGTACTCTTGGTCCTAGTTGACGCTACTTGAAAAGCAAGAGACGCTCAATCGGCTTAAAATCGCTGACGGTCATCAGCGAGCTTGTCCGTGACAAATGTTATTAGTAACAACAATATTTTTGCAATATCGAAAATTTTACTATTACTATTTTATTATTCGTTTACATTTAATACATTCCAACTGATAATTTCTTCCAGGTTAAAGGATTGCATACTGACATCTTAGACAAAGGAAAAAAATAAGAACATGCATTCTGATTTGCTCCGAAATTGAAATGCGTCTTTCGTAGGAAAAGGATATTTTAAGCTAACTAATTAAATTCTAACTGGAAAAATTCTCAAATTTCAAAAAATAAAATTCATTTTATCTACCAAATCAGAGAACGTTTTTTGCCAATATCTAAGTAAATTCTTGGTGTATAATCTTGATTAAGTGTAATAGCCCAATATATTCTAATTTTCTGGTTAAAAAATGCACAGCTCAAAATAATTTTTTTGAATAAAACCCGAAATTACTTATAAAAAAATTATGAACAATTTTATTCAGCCATTATTTTCCTTCCACGTTTTTTTCTTTTGTTTTTTATGTTAAATTAAGTAGTTTTCTGTATAATAGAATCTCCTTGTGTAAAAAGCAACTAACTTCATTAGCTACAAAAACTTCATCATTTTTACAATGCCAATTATGATATTCTACTGTATTAGAGCCTATTCGGTGTAACTTCTTAGCTTTTTGGACAAGAAGGATGATCTTTCTACGATCAATTAAACGAAAAAAATTAGCTCATAATGAAGTAAAAATCTTTTATCTGATAAAAATTCACAAAAAATATTCAGAAAAAGCTGAAAATACTTATCTTAAATAACATTTAATGTTGGAAATAACGAAAGAAAAAAAGGCTTCAGAAAATATTTTTTTTCTTATTCTCGTAATGACAAACCAGAAAGTATAAAAATAAAATAGCACTTAATAATTAGCTAATTAAAATATAATGTCGGTACAGAAATTTCATGTTACTAGACTTTTATTCAGGGATTACTAAAATGTTTTGGTACTTTCTTTTACGGCGGCAAGATCCTTTTTTTATTTGTTCCTTGTTTTTTTGTTTTTTGTTTTTTTTTTCAATAAATTATGTTTAAAAAGTATTGATTTCCTGAAAAACACCAAAATTTGGGCTCGTAAAATTATAACATAAAGATAATGGATAGCAACTAACATTCAATACATAGAATGGATAGTTCAATCTCTGAATCTGAATTCTTTTGAATGTTTTTGGTATATTCGATTAAGCATCTTTTCAGAGCAGTTTACAAAAAAAATTGTTTTGTACTGATTAGGTAAATTGCATAATAGATACAATAAAATGCCACTTAATGTGATGAATTGCTGTTTCGATGAATATATTAAAACTACATTTTTCAAACTGCTTCCAAACTTTATAATTTAATTTACGTTTTAATTTCCAAGATAAAATTAAAATCTGTATTATTTTTTTCTTGCTAACACTACATATTGTTATGTATCGATTTAATTAAAGTTAAATAATATAATTCTGAAATATAGACACTTTATCTGCAATTAAATAGCTTCAATAATTGATAAAATATAATTATTAACTTCAATTTGGGATACAATAAACTATCTCTTATGTTCTCATAATTCAGAATCAAAAAACATCTAAGGATATTCGTCTCATACTCATTTCAAAAATTTCATACTCAAACATTTCTTATAAGAAGTTCTTGGCCAAATATATTTTTTCTTCTTGGAAACTGACATGGGATATGCAAACAGAAAATAAACTGCATTCCGTCAAACCAATTATTGGATTATGGCTTGTTCTCCCCATACGTGAAGTTGACGTCAAATTGACTCGCCTCCGCATAGAACATACGCGGTTTATCCACAGACATCTTCTTATTGGTGCCAATCTGTGCCAAAATGCTCCATATGTCACGTGGATTTTACTGTTAATTATATTTTGATTGAATGTCCTGATTTTCATTCCCAACGTGTTCTGTTTTTTTTTTTTTTTTCCATTTAACTTCATCGAACTTGAAGAAACTCGTGGATGAAAAACAACACAAGAACATTTTTAAATTTTTAAAGAACATTAGATTTTATTCTTATATTTAGTTCCCTTACTAAATTTTCTCTTACGTTATCAATAGTTCCAAAGCATTAATTTCGTATGTTTTTAATGTTGTTATACTCATATTTAAACTGGAATTGTATATCCTGAAGCATTGTCATTTTATATTCGATCTTATTGCAGTCTATCATCTTTAATACGTATTCTTTTAACGACCAAATTTACCTTACTTTTATATTTCTCCATTGCATTGGCGCAACAAGGCCAAATATGTAGCTATTGCGCCAAAAAAATATCACAAATCAAAAATTACACAAAAATCTAAATAATAATTAAAGAATTTAATTTAATTTTTAAGAAAATTTCAAAAAAATTACTTTTTAAAAATTACTTATTAAAATCAATTCTTGTCCTATTATTAAACTCTTTTATAGATTAATGAATCTGATGAAAAAAACGACAAGTGAAATCCTTAACGCAAGTTGAATTCAAAAATATCCCCGCTTCATAATCTGCATCATTACTGGATGAGTTGTTGTTATTGTTCTTTTTTTCCGCTTTACAATGGAAGGAGGGGTGCAGTAGCTTCTGAGGATATGGACCTCCTGAGCACCTGAAGGCAGAAGTCTTATTTCTAGCTGATACACATCACAAACCATTTTTACGGGGTGGACTTCATTAATGCATATCATTCATTCATACACAGATCGTAATTTAAATCTAAAACAGAGAACGATCACCTCTGATCCAGTATCCCTATTGGTTTCGACACAGAGGACTTTTGACCACGGCAGATTTAACGAGCATCAGCCACCACACACACGAAGAGTCTTCAACTGGCGCGTTTGAACTCACAGCCTAAGGAATACATATAAATGACCTACAAAGCTATCCCGGGCCCACTACTGGATACGTAAATTCCATTTTTTATCTTGGCTTCAAAAAACGGAAGCATTTAGCGAGAATTAATCGGTCGTACTAATTAAGTTAGATGTTATAGAAACCAACAATATCTCTTATGTGCATATTACATTCATTAGGAGTATATCCAAAAATAAATATATTGTGCTTAAAACATTCCATGTAATAATAATAAAGATGTAAATTATTAAGATACATTTTCATCTGGAACTTTAACTTAATTTTTTAAATATTATAAACTTTCAAATGTTTGATGACCATCTAGGGTTCTATAATGTATGTAAATCATTTACAATCTATTTTGAATTCCATCAACTATTTCCAAAAAATATTTCGCAATTACATTAATTAGCTGAGTAAAGCACTGAATTAAGTGCAGCTACAAAAGACCATTGAGCTTAATTAAGTGCAGCTAAAAAAACCGTGCTTTGAAATCATTAGTACGGCTGATTGTTTTCAATTAATTTCATTCATTTAAAGTAAATAATAGACACCGTTGCAATATTATAAACATGAACATTTCATAAATATAAATGCTTAAACTGATTTATAGGTGAACCGATAAAGTATACGATCATATTTATTATTTTTTATTCATGTATTGAGAAAATTATATTTTATTTCAATTTTTAATACTAGATTGTAGCAAAAGTCAATGAAATGTAGTCTGCAATTTTTATTATTTTATATTTGTATTGATTCACTTTATTTATATTTCAATCATCAATTGGATATTATGGCTATACTTTCTCTCAACACTGCATTTTTCTGTTATTGAATCACCATTTCATTCAATCCTATTTAAAATTATTATATCTCATTTTGGTACACATGAACATAGTGTATAAAATATTCTTAGCCTTAAAACAAAGGTTAGTAAGGGAGAGAGAATTACATAATAGACTACGAGACAATGTCGAAAGACATCAAATCTGATGGAAATATTATACAATGTCAGCCGTCTTGACGGATGAATTTTCTACTTTTTACCATCAGTATTTTAAATATGAGTAATAAGTAAATTAATATTCAAAAGCGTAAATATTGTTACAAGCGGGCGAAACACACGCCGAAGGAGAAAACGTTGGCGATATTTCACAAGGAGCTTCACGCCAGCTGAGTTGATTTGACGAGGGGAATATTCTGGTAACCCCGAGACAGTTCCCGGTGCGCCTAGTTGCTTCGCGTGACGCCCGCCCGGCTATATAAGAGACGGGTTGCTGCAATCTGCAGTTCCTCTCAGGAGGGAAGCGTTTCGCTGAACTAGCGGATTACTTTCCTCGCTTGTTATTGGGGAGCTGTGTTTACACTTGCTGGTAACGTTGTGTTATTGAGCTCGCTGTGATTTACTGTTTGTTGTGCTATACTATAGCTGTTTTACAGTCTGTGTTTATTGTGCATAAGTTGCATTAACGCTGTAAGTGACTGTTGACTGCTGGATTTTTTTTATCTGAAGTTTTACTTTATCAAGTCATCCAGTAAATATATGTAAATAGCTGTAAATAAATTTGTTTCTGCTGTCCTCAAGTAAAGTCCATTCGATCTGAACCCGCTACGCTAAAAACGTAACAATATATTCCATTTTAAATAATTCTATTTTGTAATTTTCGTCAATTAGCGTTTTCATAAAAAAATTTTCACTAAAAGCCGAAAAAGCATTTATATAGAAATTTAAAATATTTAATGAAACCAATTAGGAAATAAAATATATCAATTTAGTTTATTAAAAATTAAAATTATTATGCTTTTATTCTAATCAGAAAAGCTATTTACATTTACATAAAATTTTACATATTTTCTATTACTATATATACCTTTAAAAAAGTAGAAACTGAATTTCATTATTGGATTTGAAATTACTAATATTTATCTAAAACTTTTTAAGAAAAAATTTTAAAAATATTTTAAGAGACAATTAATATATTTTTCATTATACTAAAAAAGTGATAAGGATATTTTATTTGATTATTTTCTGAAATTTAGTTAAAATTAATATAATTCTTTTCTATAAACATCATGAAATATTAAAACCATCTTTTCTTAAATTTATTTTAATACGGAGCCAATAATGTGGAAACAATATATAATCACATCGATTATTATTTAATAATTTAAGGTGGAAAATATTAATGTTAAAAGCTGAAATATCGTTACACTTCAAGGTTGGGATAGCCTGATTGATAGGGCGTTGGATTTGCATTCCTTAGGCTGCGATATCAAACGTCAGCCGAAGACTCTCCGTGTGTGTGGTGGCTGGCAAACGTTAAACCTGTTGGGGCCACAAAGTCCTCCACGTCGATGGTAATATCACTGGGGGTACTGGATTAGAGGTCATCGTTCTCTGTTTCAGATCTAAGTAAGATCTATGGATGAATGAATGAAATTCATGAAGAAATTCACCCCGAAAAAAAAGAGCTTGCGACGTGTTTGAGCTGGAAAAGTCAGACTTCTATCCTCGGGTGCAAGAGGATGCATACCATCCAAAGCTACTACACCCCTCCTTCCTTGTAAAGAGAAATACAAGGACAACAGCAACATCGTTGAACTTAAGCAAAATTCAAAACTAACTTAAGAGGATGTAAGTGAAAAATTGATTACAAATTTTCACCTATATAAATAAATACTAAACAAATGAAGTGAAATAAAATGTTTTAGAAGAAGGTTAACTAATTCAATATATTTTCTTCTGGTGCGTTATTAAAATATTTAGCCTTTCAAAGAAATCTAAACACAGCTCAAATGAAATTTCGTTTTATTATACAATCAAACAAAAAATATATAACTTTAATGGTACTAATGAATTCGCTCTAAATTCACCTTTTAATAATATTTTATTTTTAACCATTAAAATGTTATTTATTAGCTCTTAATTAATTAGTTATAAATTTTGCTCAAAAGAGAGCTCAATTATGAGAAAATCTTTTACCACACAAATAACGCTTCATTAAAAAATTTCGGAAAATAACATTGAATCAGCTTGTATTAAATACATTTTTGATATAAATACAGTAGATACTTTTAAAGAAAATATAAAATATACGTTAGACTGAAATTTCACTTAAGGAAAAATAAAGTAAACAAAGTGAATTTTTCGCCAAATGCCATTAAAATAATGAGTATTTTCTAATAAAAACTCTGAACCACTTAAACAAGATTTGGCTGATCTATAAAGACAAGCAAAGAAAGATGAGCCCGAAGTGTTTGTTAATTCATACGCTTATTTTCATTATCCAATTATTCGCAAACTACGTCGAAAATAAGCTCGCGACCAAATAAGGTTGATTTTGTTTATATTTTAATTAATCCAAAATACCCTCGTCCAAAAACAAAGAACTTCAGTGTTGTCAGAAAAGAGGCGCAAAACTTTACAGCCTCTTTCTCTCTCTTTTGTGCTTTCCATCCTTTTTACTGACAACAGGAAGTCGTTAAGCTGGGACTCAGCAAGTGGTATAGCATCCGGCCGTTTCCAGTTTGGTAGCGCCTCGGTGTGTTCCAACTCGGCTCGGAATAGGCCTATAAAACTCGGCCACTTGAAGGAGGATACGCTTTTCGAGTATAAAACTGTCTTTTCCCAGTCTGATATCCTAAAGAATGAGTCCATTTGGATACTGAAGCGGATAGGAAAATATGTTTACCGAAGTGAGCCCGAGAGCTTAAGTAAAACTTAAGGGGAAAAAATGGTTTAAATATATTGATTTTCAAATATAAGGTGTCTTTAAAATTCATTGCTGAATTTATGTTTGTCTTGTTTCATTCTAAAATGAGCAATAAAATCGATAGGGTACAGAATAAAATCTTAATTTAAAGTATTTTAAATTGATAAGAAAAACTTTAAAAATATTAAATTGTTTTTTAACCCAATTAAATTTAATCTTCGTGTTTATTTCTTTTGAATATAAAAGCTTTTAAGCAAGTTTCGGAATTCAAATAAATTGAATATATAAATTTTAGTTATTTTTAAAGCTTTTATTTTAGGAATATCAAATCTTAGTGGCCAAAAGTGTTTGATAATTATAAGGAAATATTATAATTATGAAGGATATCAGGTGAGAAGCTGAGTTCTGATACATATTTAATGTTCTGAAAGAAATACTAAGAATGTGCCCTATGCTAGTAAATGAATACGTTGTAATATTTTTATGTTATTGTCTAAAGTTATGATATTATACTAATATCATACTAAGCTTTTAATATGCTAGATATAAAATATATTACAAAGCCTATATCAGATGCTAGTAAATAGGTCCTCTGCAACACTCTTATGATATAGTCTAAAATTAAGATATTATACTAATATCATACAAAACCTATAATGTGTTAGATATAAGATATAATACTAGGATTATGCCATATACTAGTAAATGGACACTCTGCAATACTGTTATGATATCATCTAAAATTATGATAAAATAGAGAATTGTAAAAAAACAAAGTTGTGAATAAACTTAGTCTACTATAGTTTTGAAATGAATCATAAGTTTCTAACAAATAGTTTGATGTTAATTAAAAAGTGTAATTCTATGTAATTTATGTATAAATTCTAAATGTAATATTAAATATTATACCTTAACCGATATGACTTGTGTAGTAAGATGATTTAACAAGATTCGAAACTATTTTCCCACTATTAGTTTCTAGTTTTAGTTTTTTTTTCACTAGGTGGTGCCATTAAGCTTGCCTTATTGTCGACAAAAATTATTGATATTTTGTTGCTATTTTAAATTACGTGTTTTACTGCTCCTAGCAAAGCTATAAGTTATGCTTGGTATAAAGAATATTGTCAATTTATTTAGCCGGCCGTTGATGTATCAATTTGCTTGCTCCTCGTTCATATGGCTTTCAATAAGGATACTCAATAATGGATAATAAAAATTTAAATAATAAATATAATTTGCATTCAGTAATTTCAATAATGAAAATTGGCCAATAATCATGGAAAAGAAATATATTTTTAATTGCACAGTTAAATCCAAATGAATAAAAATAAATAGTAGAGATGTATTCAATTAAAAATAATGGATAACATTTTGAAATACTCAAAAGTTCAAAACATTGCATTAACAAAAGATTAAAAGATTAAAATCAATAATAGGTATTCTTACGGATTATTTGCTATATTTTTTGCAATAGCTCACGTTATTTACATTCATAAGCAAATTCCCAAAATGATCAAATGAAATAAGATCCCCAGTAGAATGAATTAAAATGATAAAAATAAAGCGCATAAGATCATCAAATTTTAAAATATTAAGTTACCAGGAAATATACTGATATTACTTGGAGTGCAGCTCCAAACTCTAAAAAAACCTCTTTTTGTGTTTATTTGCTAAATGTTAAAAGTCAGGAAAAAATATCTTAAGAGCCTATTAAACTATACACAATGACAAATGTAATTGTATTATTTATATTTATCGTTTAATATCTAAAAGCCCAGTAAAGTAGGATATGCTACACTTTCAGAATTATTACCTTTAAGAGAGAGTTATCTAATGGAGCAAAATGTAAATAAATATAAAACTAAAGAAGAAATTTCTATAGAAAAGACGATAATATCCTTTTAAACAAGAATGCCGGCAATTTGCTTATGTTTCGCATTAGCTGGAAAAAGCTGATCGTGGAAAATTGTACTTTACTTTTATCTCCCAAAAAGAAAATTGCAGCTGTGCTTCAGATGGTAAAGAATCCGAACTTCCATAAATTATATTCTTTTTATTCTCGTAATCTGAAGAAACTTTCTTCTTAAACAAGTTCAAAGTACTTTTTTGAAAAATAGTATTAAATATAAATCCACTTTATTATAAAGTGTCATTTCAGTTAATTTTTAAGTAAATAAAAATAAATAGAAAATAAAAACGCATAACTTTATTTGCGTTAAAAAACATATTAATTGAAGAAGCTAAACTTTCGTGTGAATTTTATACTTAATAATGCATTTTTGAATAATATCATTAGTTTAAGTCAGTTTCTTTGAGTTTTGGTTTTGCAAATAAATGACTCACACCAAATACGTTAACCATCTCTCATCATTAAAGAAATCAGAAATATGTTTATACAATTTCTTAATGATTGTAAGATACAGCAACAAATAATTTATATAATGTATTTACAAACAGTATCATTAGTTTCAGTCAGTTTCTTTGAGTTTCATTTTGCCACATATATAACATGCACCAAGTATTTTAATCATCTCTAATAACTAAGGTAATCAGAAATATTATCATTCAGTTTCTTTATGATTGTGAAACACAGCAACAAATAATTTATATAAAAGTATAATTTACACACAATATTATTAGTTTCAGTCAGTTTCTTCGAGTTTTAGTTTTGCCACATGTATAAATACATTAAATATGTTAACCATCTCTAATCACTAAAGAAATTGGAAATATTTTTATTCAACTTCTTAATGATTGTAAGATACAGCAACAAATAATTTATATAATGTCTTTTCAAACAATACCATTAGTTTCAGTCAGTTTCTTTGAGTTTTAGTTTTGCCACATGTATGACAAGCACCAAGTACTTTAACCATCTATAATAACTAAGGTAATTATAAATATTGTTATTTAACCTTTATGATTGTGAGACAGCAACAAATAATCTATATAAAAGAATCATTTACACACAGTATTATTAGTTTCAGTCAGTTTCTTTGAATTTTAATTTTGCCACATATTTGAATGCATTAAATACGTTAACCATCTCTAATCACTAAGGAAATTAAAAATATTTTTATTCAACTTCTTAGTGATTGTGAGATACAGCAACAAATAATTTATATAATGTCTTTACAAACAGTTTCATTAATTACAGTCAGTTTCAGTTTTGTCATATGTATGACTAGCACGAAAAACTTTAACTATCTCAAATCATTAAGGAAATTAGAAATATTTTTATTCGACTCCTTAATTATTGTAAGATGGTGCAACAAATAATTTATATAACATTATCATTTACAATAAGTTTCAGTCAATTTCTTTGAGTTTCAGTTTTGTCACATATATGACTTGCACCAAATACGTTAACCATTTCTAATCACTAAGAAAACTAGAAATATTTTTATCCAACTTCTCGATGATTACAAGATACAGCAACACAATTTCTTAATTCACTTACGAAGATTAATAAAGCTATTGACTCGTAGGAAAAAGTTTGTTTCTAGGAAGGAGAAAAAAGGAATTGTATCAGGATGGAGAAAATGAAATATATCTACTTCTAAAAAAATTGTTTGAGATCTGCAGTTCTGTTTTTTTAACTCTCTTTCTCTTTCTTATTATTTCATTACCTGAAACATTACAAAAATTTCTTATAATGAATGTGAATTTCTAAAAAAAATAGTTTAAGAAATAGTAATAGAAAAAAGTAAGTCTTTCATCATTGTTAAAATTACAAATGAAGTAAAAACTTTTTAAATCAAAAGTTCAAATTTTTTGGAGAGGAATATTATTTTACGATTCGCAAATTGCTAAATAAGATTTCCTAAAAACAATTTTCACTATAAAGGATCATCTGGTTTTCGTAAAATTATTCTTTTTAAACGCGTGCACAATTTAATTAGCATCTGTTGAATTAATATGAACAGCTTATTATAATACAAAAAGAGGATTTTTATTGAAAAATCTATCAATGTTTTAAAAATGCTCGATTTTCAGTAATTTAGAAAACTATCAGTATGGCAGAAATTTATATATTGTTATGTCTACATTGTGTAGGAATAGGTTTATCAAAAAGTTTTGATTTGTCAAAAAGTTCATCATAAAAAAATGAAATCAAACTTCTTAATCATACACCTATTTTTACTTTAAAAAACGTGTTGAGAAATAAGTAATGTAACGGGCAAGAGTTTTATAGACTATGAAAGTCAAAATAATCAGAGGAATTCTGAAGAGATAGATAAAATAAGCAGACATTTACCCGATCTTGATAGTGAAATATACCTATACAAAATATTCTATACGAATAATAAGTGATTCCCTTGAGCCATAGATGATGTGGGAAAAAATTGTCAATTTGTCTCAAATAAAGAAATTTACGAGAGAATTCAGCATAAATTCCCTTTTTGCAAAAAACTAAGAGCTAATTCGTAGTCATTAGAATTTTGTGTTGGCTTTAAGAGTAATAAATAAATCACTATTAATAATATGATTTTAATTAACAATATATAAGAATAATATGTTTAGAGTAAAATTTAAAATTGAGATAGACATTTAAACCGAGTTGTTTTAAGAATTTTAGATTTTTTATTCTTTTTAACTTATATGGGCTAAAGCAATAAAGAGACGTAGCATCACATTTATGTGCAAAATTTCTCGCCTATCATTGTTCGTTATTGTTCATTGTTGGCACATTTTGTAATTTTGAAACTATCTAATAAAAAATTAAAAGAATTTAAAATACCAATAAAAACAACAGAAAATTATTGCCGCAACTTATTAAAAATTTTAAAATGAAAGGATAAATGTATAGCTAAATTCGTTTTTTTAAATAAAGTTTTATTTAAATCTTGCATTAGTATTTGGTTTCTTTGAATATATGTATTTTTTGCAGTTATCTACAGGAAACAGCAAAATTTTTCTTAATTTTTCAATAATGAAAATCTCAAGAGATCTCTCCAAGGTGATCATTCCTATTTTTAAAAACGAACATATTTGTGCGAAATCTAATAACTCTTGTTCCTGTACAATTTATTAAAAATATTTTCAGCTCAATTAATTTTTTATTTCCGTTCTTTTTTTCAATTGTTAAATTCTTCAAAACCGAAAAAAAAAATCCCGTCAAATTTCCAGTTCTTCATCACACACACAAGTAAATCAAGTAGCATTTGTATCATTCGAAACCTCAGAAAAAAATCACGTAAATGGTCAAAAAGCAGAGCATTTTTCGTTTCACCCTACATTACTCTGTCTCACTATATTTTGGGGGGGATGGAGGAAATAAAGGCAATTTGAAACTAATGTCTTGGAACATCCCAAAACGAGGTTTCTTCGCGTGAAGAAAAGAGAGCATTTGTCAAATCTCCAGAGTTCTATCAAGATGTAAAACTTTTTTTATTATTGCCGCAGACATTCCTTAAATTTCTGCTCGGACTCCAGGGTAGTCATAAAGCGATATCATACCATAACGGCCAATCGTAAAAGCAATCCCAGATTTTATAGGAGGACCACTCATAAAAAATGATCCGATTGAGCAAGTACAAGGGTAGGAAATGGAACGGACCATCGTATGTTGATCCCGGTTGAAAAATAACAAGTTGGAGAAATCTGGAAGTTTATCCAGTCTATTGTTTTGCCTTTAGATAAGTATATTTTTAAAATTTCACTGTAGGACCTAAAAGTTTATAGTTTTTATAAAATGTCTAGCTTTCTTCATAAAATAAGAATAGTAAATACATTTAAAAGCCTTTTAAAAGAATTTGTGCTCACTAAAATTATATAACTATATTTTATGGGCCTTTTATTACTACATAATATACTAAATATGCAAGAATTAGAGCTGTTTCTTGCTCTAATGTATATTTTATGGGCCTTTTATTAATACATAATGTACTAAAGAATTAGAGCTGTTTCTAGCTCTAATGTATATTTTATGGGCCTTTTATTATTACATAATGTACTAATATGCAAGAATTAGAGCTGTTTCTAGCTCTAATGTATATTTTATGGACCTTTTATTAATACATAACGTACTAAATATGCAAGAATTAGAGCTGTTTCCAGTTAGAAATATTTTGATATTTCAAGTTCTTTTGGAGGTAATTCGACCAAATTTGGAGTAAGCATTCATTCAACGTTCAAAGTTTATAGTTTACATTAGCCTAATGAAAAGAAAGACACAATTGATGGATCTGAATTGGAATTAGAAAGTCATGGTTTTCACTTGAGTGTGCATTTCTTAAAAGACATTAAAGTACTGGCAAACAAATGAGTGCTTCAACAACACATTATTTGCAACAATTTTGCAAGATGTTTTCCTTTTCTTCTAAGTCCTTCAAACGAAACACAAACGTATTTGGCTGTTCTACAATGTATGCAAACTTACCCTATATATTATACGCTTACCCTATCTCTATAGAAAACTAGACATATATATATATATATATATATATATATATATATATATATATATATATACAGAGAGTGAGAGATTTGATTTGAAGCAGCAAGCAGAGTCATAGACAAAATCAATTTGAAGAGAGATTGAATTTTAATTTGTTTTTATTTTATAACGGGAGGCACGCTTTATATACAAGCACCATTAATAACTATACACAACAAGGCAAACAGGAATACAAAAAGAACGAAATCATTTTAACTGGTCTTATACACCATTATACTCTCATAAAGCTGACACGTGTCGAATTTTGACAGGGCTCACACGTGTTGACCTTGCCAAGATAAACGCTAGGACCCGGAAGAATCTCTTTACATCGTTAATCTCTATCTCTTCATTCGGCACGTGGAACCATGACGCATTGTCTAAACAACACTTAATTTAATTTATTAAACAGAAAAAGTGGAATGGGATCAGGAAATTAGAGAACATTTCATATTGAAGTTACTTTGGGCTAAATTAAGAGAAAACTTTGAAATTTAATTAAAATTGAAATTAAAGGTATATATATATAT
Organism: Argiope argentata; assembly: GCA_026289955.1. NCBI lineage: Eukaryota > Metazoa > Arthropoda > Arachnida > Araneae > Araneidae > Argiope > Argiope argentata. The sequence continues at coordinate 24,305,511 of JAOUZG010019159.1, read as the reverse complement.
ATATATAT
>JAOUZG010019159.1:24286578-24305103 GCA_026289955.1 Argiope argentata | reverse complement strand
TAAATGTGTCTTCAATTTTACCTACCTGCTTGGATAATCATTTGGCAATGTTATCCATAAGATCTTATCATTCTATTTCCTATTTAGCTGGAAATGAAGCATTTTTTATCAGAAGGTTATTATATACATGTATGTTTAGAAAATGATATTTTAGGGGCTTTTAAATATAAGATTATTATTAATCACGATTGCAAATGCAATAATGCTTAGTGTATAAATTTAAAAGGTAAGTTATGAAATTTTAAACAGTCATAAAATTTCACCATTAGTATCTCTAAAATAATATTATTTTATAAAATCCATTCTCTGATTATTGAAAAATAATCAAAACTAATTCATTATTAAGTTTTACTTTTCATTATCACTAATAAAATTTAAAGAATATTCAATTGATTCAACTTCTTGAGAACAAGAATTAAATAAATTATCTTTAATTTTCGTGTCCATAAATTATATTTTGAAAACTTCAGTTTCTGTCTTTCTATTCTTGTAATTGCTATTTAATCTCAAGCATATAAAACTTACTCAAAATTACCAAAATATGTCGAAGATATCCTAGATTATTTTTATAATAGTAATCCCAAACATTATGATTCACATTCATTTTTATAAAATATTATAATAATCTCTAGAAAGCTTTTATAAATTACGTTGTTATTTTTATTTAAAAATAACTGTTCTTATAATCCACTAAAGTGCAAGGATGAGAAAAAAAAGGTACAACAGCCAGTTTTTCTCATTTCGACGTAATATGTTTATAAGATTTAATCATAAGTTTCTTTTTCACCTTGGTGATCTGTGCTAACTGATATCCTTTATGGTTTTCTTGCTTAATTTATCGAAGTTGGCTTTTTGTAGAAATTTTTACAGGAAGTAAGAATTTTGGCTTCTAATGATTGAGTAGGCCTACATAACGTAAGTGTCCTTCAAATTTTGTCGTGTCATGTCAATATATATTTTTTTTAAATTTATGTCAATGTCACTATTTTTTTGTTTGTGTATTATAATTTGTGTATATTTGTTCAAAGATAATTTTAGCACTATAATTTAAATTTTGTTATTCTAAAACAATATTAAGGATATATAGCTTTTTTTAATATTATAAATTTAAATTTTCCAAAAACATTTATATCAAAAACTTGTTCAAAAAGGCATTTTTTTAGCTACAATTGATCGAAATGCAAAAGTATAACATTCTCATAAAGTATCCGTAAATAGATTAAGAGAAATGCTTCTTCCCATTTTATCTAAAGAGCTTTTAAATATTTTCTTTAATTGAATAAAAATGAAACTTGAAAATGTTTTGAAAATTGTAACAGTATCTAATTGAATTGTATGTTTATTAAATTTCGTTCTTTACTAATAAATTTCACAAAATAAAAATATATATCAGAAACACTGATTTAAAGTAAAATGACAAAAGTAAAATTTCTCATAAACTTAAAACGATGTAAATTGCATTATTGATTCCATTAAAATTAATTTCTACTTTAAAATATACACATTCAATAATTGTCTTGTATGACTTCAACGACAGTTTTCAGAAATTTCATATAAGTGGCTAAAATAATTCATAAATAAAAAGCATTAATTTCGTAAAACTCAAGGATTTTTAGCTCCTTTTCTACTCTCATTCATTTTGAAAAAATGGATAAATGTAAAAAGGTTTTAATGCACCTTCGATAAATATTTTTTGAAAAAATATGAATGTACATTAAATATGATTCCAATCTTTATTTATTAGTTTCAGTAAAGGATTTTTTGCTAGAATAATTAATTGATATATTTTTTAGATTTCGAAAAATAAAGAATATTTTCGTCTTAAATGAAAAATTTTAAAAATAAATTAAAATATAATTGCTGTGTAATTTAAATTGTTTAAAACGCTAAAATATATATATTATTTAAAATTATCATTTTTAAAAAGCATTTATTTTCATTTTTTGAGTAGAGGGTTTGAAAATTCAAAAATTCTTTACCATTATCAAATTTTTGATTGAAAAAATTATATTCCTTTTATATAAATTTATTTCAAAATAGATCAAAATAAGCATTCAAATTATTTTTACCTTAAACAAGAGAAACAATAAAACATTTATTTATTCAGAACATGAATTACATATTCTTGAAATCACATATTTATAATTTATGTTTGTTATCAACTTATTCAACTATTAAGAAAAATCTCACTTAATATCAATTATCAACAATTTAATATCAATTCTTAGTTTTAAAAATAAAATAATTAGAAAAATGATTTCTTAATTTAAGCTATTTTTCAATAAAACATGAAGAAATCTGAATAAAAAAAGAATTTAAGAAATTTTAACGATTTTTAAGTATGAGTAAAAAAATATATTTATGCAGTTTTTTTCTCTTCCTGAAATGAAGATTTTTCAAAAATATAGTAGACTGATAAATTCAATTTTATATCTTAAAATTCTGAATATTTAATACAGATATTGTCTAAAGTATGTCCTCAAACATCATTAAGTCAGATCCAATGGTAGGTAATACAATCCGGATAAAAAAAGAATCTATTATCGGAATGTGAAGAAAATTTGTTTTCCCTAATAAAACAAAAAAATTATTTCTAATAGCATTTGTAAGTTAATTCAATCGAATATTCAGAATTATCTCGTTTTCTTAACATTGATAAGCATACCAGTCGTCATCAAAAAACAGAACCGATGCAACGCTGATTTAAAAACTTTTTTTTCAAAAGAGTATCATTTAAAAGAATCCTCAGCAAAATTTCTTTAAATTTTAAAATATTGTTTTTCAAAACAATTTTGACCATAAAGTTGAGTGAGTTTTGACCATAAAGCTGAGAGGAGAACTAGATGCTCAAATATTAGTAACTTTCTCTCCCTCTCTCTCTCTCTCATTCACTCACTCACTCATACGCACACATTCTTTATTATATTATATATATATATATATATATATATATATATATATATATAGAGAGAGAGAGAGAGAGAGAGAGAGAGAGGAGGTGAGTCTTCACAACTTTTTATAAAAGATGATAAAAACAGGTAAATTTATTTCTAAGTACTAAAAGAAAAAAATTCGAAAAAATCAAATTTCGCATGCGAATAAAATGAATTTAGAACAATTACATTCCTTAGCTAATAAAATTTTGTTAGCCTGAAAGCTTCTGTAATTTTCAAAAAACTGATAAAGCAACATAAATTCCCTATAATATAACCAAGGACATGTCAGCAAGTTAAGTGTTTAAAAAATTAAGGAAAAAAATCAGAATTTTCTTCACACTTTCCTTACTTCACATTTTGTAATTTCATTAGAAATACATAATACATAATACATTTCATTACATAATCGAATATGATTTGAATCTTGATAAATATCATCAAAAATGCTAACTTAAAAAAACAACTCATTTCTTGTTAAATATGAGATCTTCTCATATTTCTATTCGCTTTTCTATAGCGTGGTCGTGTGGAAACGTGGTAGGATTAGGTTGGATTTATAAGATCCTACTTGACAGGTTGCCATAAAATTCTGAATTTATCAAAGCATCGAATATTTAGAAAAATTATGTTCATTACAGAAATATAGAAAGAGGAAAGAGAAATTTTCAAATTAAAGAATGATTGTGAAAATATTTATTTTTCATATTTAATCGATTCAATAAATAATATTTGATTAAAATATCAACAATAATAATTTTAATAAATAAAATAATTATCTTTTACTGCAGTCAAGAATTAATTCAACTGAGAAAAGAGTATATAGTTATTTCTACAAAAATACTATATAAAAAAATAGCACAGAACTTTCCATACCCAAAAAGTTATAAAACCTATTAGAAAAACTATTCCTTATTAAAACCGGTCATATTTTATTCTTTTTATAATTGTCCCTCTACTTTTTTACGTGGTTTCAAATGTAAGAAACCATTTTGATTTCATTTATACTTTAGTTTTGAATATTATGGTAATGTACCAATATTTTTTGATGAATCTAGAAAATAATTCTCATGAAAATGATTGCACTAAAAATAAAAAATCTAGTGTCCAACTTTTTTATACAGTATAATTGCAAAAAATTAGAAATTTTTATTAATGAGGGAGTATATAAAAAAGAAATAAAGTTATCGATGTAATTTATTACTAAATTTTATTGAATCATCATTATTAAATAAATAGTTGAAGTAGTCAGTTAAATAGAAAATATACTTCTAAACGCTCTTATTTCTATTTATAATGAATCAAAATAAATTTTAATTTTGACATTATGTTAGTATTCTTAATGGATAATATAAAAAAATCAAAAATTAGAATGTTGATGATTCGAATTAATAGCGTATGTATTAGCCATGCTTTATTACATATTTATGTAATCTAAGCGACCATTTTTTTTAAAAAAAATTATTCGATTCATTTGAGAAAAAAATGTATTTGTAAGGAAAAAAAACAATTTTATTTTTTTTAAAAAAGCAGATACTTTTTAAAAGATAACCTGCAGACATTTCAATTTCTTTCCTCATTACTGTGCATATCACGTCTTTATCGCACTTTATCTTTTAATTTCCACAAAAACATTCATAAATCGCTGAGGGCATTTCGAAGCAGTACAAACATTTAGTTTCGCAGGAGCTTCATTTCTATTTTAAGTACTTCATTTTCTTATCCATTATACTTTTATCAGTTCTTTTTATCCCGAACGTCTTGTCAGGCACAGAATTACATCTGAAACATAATTGAAGTTTTCCATCGAAGACATTCAAACGAAATGCATGCTGGGAATTTTACTTTCACTTTGAAAATGACGTTGCTCAAAGAAAAATACAAAAGGAAATGCTACACCGACATCCAATTAGCATTTTTTTTCTCCCTTCTTCCTTTTAGTTGATGTATCGAAGTTTTAAATCACGAAAGAAATGAGAAAGGAAAAGCGAGGTAATGTCATACAAAATATAGCCATCTGTTTCTCAAAGTATCGAACAAGACTTTTTTAATGAGTGAAGGATTTTTAGACTTATAAGTAATCGCCCTTTTATTCTCTTCGTTTTCTTCTTCGTTAGAACTTCTTCTCGTCTTGCCTCAAATCTTTTACGCTTCAGCAAAACGGTTTGGTATTTTTAGGTACAAGAATTTTTGCTTCATTTTGTGAGAAAATGACACTGTTGCTGATGACTGAGTTGGTAAGATACGTTATTTTCGTTGATATAGAAGAGATTCTTTTCTAAAAAAAGTTAACGAGAAAGTCAGCTGTTGCGAAAATTTATTTTTCTGTAACAAATGATGCATATCTTCTCCTTATATCATTAACCAACTTTTACAAAAAAAAATTTACTTTCTCTTGATTCTGTAAATTAAACACAACCATATTTAAGTTGTTTTGTTTAAAGATATATTTTACTTATTTAATTGTTTTTCACTTTTTTATATTCTCTGCCAAAATAATTTTGCATCTAACAAATTTTAATGATTTTATTAAAATTAAATTTTTAAAAGTGTGTTTCGTATATACATGAATCTTTGTTCCTTAACTGATTCATGACACTTCATCCATTAATTTTTACTATTTCTTCAAGCTGAAAGTGAAGTTTCAAATAAGCAAAAGTGTGCAGAAGCATGAAATTTTATACGCATTGTTTCCTCACCAAAACAAAAGTTTATATTCAACTAAAATAGTGTTAAAATATACTGTTCAATAAAATGAATATTTCAAAGGCGTGGAGAAAAAAAGAACATTTTAATTATTGTCCTCAAAATGATATTGTAATTATATTAATAAAATGATATAATGATATAAAATGATATTGTAATACAATATCATTATATTTATGTAATTATATCTTTGAAATTTTCTGGATGTCTTACTTTTCGATGAAATTAAATAGAATTGATAATAAAGATTTCGGTTAAGCATTAAAAGAAAATGTCAAAAGTATTTTGTATTTCGTGTTCTTATAGATAGAGAAAGGTCGATTTTAATCCAAGAAACATGAAATTCAGTTAGTGTGCATAAAAAAAATTTCTAAAAATTTACCACTTAATCTCAAAAATCATGTATAGTTTTATTTCAAATAAATGTATATTGGGTTATCGGAAAATCAATAGAATGAAATCAAAAATTGAGTTGTCCAGAATATCTTAAACTCTTTATATAACACATATTTTTTAATTTTTAAAAATAATATTTCATTTTTAAAAGTGTATTAAAAGAAATTTGACGTATTTAGGTTTAATACATATATTTAAAACACTTAAAAACCCAGTTAATAATTCACAAAACAATGCCCGATAGAGTCCACCGTCACCTTAATTGTTATACATTTTTCATACACTTTTTCAGTCCCACGAATATAAAAGCACAATAAATGCCACTTTACGTTAAACAAGGAAATATTTATGTTCATGTGACTGCTTATTAAGTGAATTAGGTATACTTGATCAATCTGGAAAAATTACTACTTTTATATTTTTATTCTACTGTTACTCTTCCATATTCTTTTCATTGATTTTTTTTTATATTCAATTAGAAAAAAATTTCGATGCGCATTAAATCGCCAAAAAAAAGTTCCAATAGGCGCCAACCATCTTGGCGAAATCTTGTCCTTTTTTGTATAATAGAGCCGAGCAATTTTGACAAAACCTGAAGATTGCCAAATATACCTGAGAATGAGCTGCTTTAGCAAAACTCTGTCATATTATATTAAATGTAACTTAACAATCTTAGAGTGATCAGAAAATCGCCAAGAAAACCACAAGGACCGTAAAAATAAACAAGAGCCAAGTTTGTTTGTTTTTAATAAAAAATCATGAAATAAGCTATCAGTTTTAAATCCCGAGGGGAATTTATTGCATTAACTTGCTCTCGCGATTTCAAAAATATATTGCTAACAATCATTTTTTAACAACTCTTAGATTCTGATTGTATTAGATTCTAATATTTGTTGATTATTTTTATAATTATTTCAAAAATGTGCTCTAGCATTAAAGCATCAAAAATATCCATAATAGTTTCATTTTTTACTACTGGCTATTGTTGGGATGCACAGGTACATTATTTTTTAATTGTATCTTATTTCTAAAACTAATCATTTTGTAAATATTAAGGAAATAGTTATTCATATTATGTATATGTTGCCTATTTTAACTTAAAATATCTATTTGATATTGACAAAGTTAAAATATATTAAGTAATTATGTTCTAAATTTGTTTGAAAATTCGTTTTTATTCAACAAAATCAGTTTGACAGCAAAAGTCGTTTTAACAAGATGTGTTTACATGTAAGCCAGAGTTTGTTTGGGTTTTTTTTACACCAAATAATCCCCGTCATTAATATTCAACTGCATGTTTCATATATTATTCGAAAAATAAGTTACCGCACAACACGATCCGTGATTTTTAAAATTCAGTTCTCAGAAGGGAAACTCACCAATCTTTATCTATTTTTAAAATGCTGCTGACAGATGATTAATGATGGGCTCTCACTCTAATATCTGTCTGTCTGGAATTAATAAGAATTGAACGTCATATTCTGGCCAAACTATTTTATTCCTGAAAACTATTTTGATCAGAATACTTTTAATAAATTATTAGATAGTTACAACTGTATAATATTTCTTATAGAATTGTCCTATTAGATGAATCAGATATCCTTTTTTAGTTCAAAATATGAAACGGTTCATTCACGGAATTAAGCGTTCTTAAAATAATAATTTCAGTTCAAAAATTTTAGATTATAAAAATACGCAGACATGCTTTTTGTATGATATTGGCTTAAGAATCATTTTTATATGTTCTAATTTTAAGATGTATTTTATAATTTTAAATTTAGTGCACAATAGCTGAATTATGTGGCAAAAATGAAAATAGGAAACATGTAAAAATTTATTACTGGAAATAGCACCCGAAGTAACTAGAATATATAAGAATATAAAGGAATAATAATTCAATAACGTAAAATTTTTTCATATTTAACCCAGATACACTTCATACACACTTATGTTCTATAAAACACTTCCCTTTCATAAAAGTAACTGGAAATACACAAATATGTGTATCTATTCATATATAATCATGCATGGTCTATATTAAAAGCTGATCTACAATAAAACTGCATTCATTTAAAGAAAACAGTTTTAATAATTCCAGATCACGAACTAATAATAAGGATATATGTATGCGTATGGGTAGGTGTGCATATGCATCTACAGGCCAGGTCTACAGGGTTCCCAAATGGGGCCCTTATTTATATTGAGGAATAGAAATGTGACTTCGTAAAAATTTTCTGAAAGTTTAATTATTATTTTAAATAATTAAAAGTTAAGCTAAATTTTTCCGGTTTTCAAAGATAATTTAAAATATTCATACACAAAAATTAGTTTTAAAACCATTTCAAAATCTGAAAAAAGTATTTTTAATTATAGAAATTTAATAATTATGTTAAAAAAAATTTGAATTTTGTATATTTTTCAATAAATACTTTTATCTAATTTAGTCTCCGTGAATTCCATACTGTTTTTTTATCAAATATTGAATTGTATGATTTGCTTCTACTGTTATTGTTATTATTTCTAATGGCACTTGCCATGGACAAGCTCTCTTATGCATCAGCGAATTTAAGCGGAATGAGCGTTTCTGATTTAGAAGTAACGCCAACTAAGGCCAAGAATACGACTTAGATACTCATTCATCACTTTCGCTTGCACACCCACTTTTTACAGGGAAGCACATTTTCACACATCAGAAATAGAACACAGAAGAAGAACAACCTTGTCCTAACCAGGACTCTAACCCGAGGCGCACATATCAAGGAGGATTCATAACCCCTATGCCTGGTATTGCTTCCATTGCAGAATGTTAGCAATTCTGTGTAATATCTATGTAATCCAGAAAAAGAATAAAAAGATGATATTTCAATACTGCAAAATTTAGAAGGTAGCGAACCGAACTTTTCAGTTTATAATAGTTTTTCAAACTTTAATAAAATTGGTCTTTAATAAAATAGGTTCATATACTTTATGATCAGAACATATATAAGACAATTTTAAATAACAAAGTTTTGTCTAATAATTTGGCTGAGTCATAAACATGAAGTTATATCTAAATAATTTAACTGAAATTAAATATAACCAATGTCTTATCGGGCCAAGTCACCAAAGGCGGCTAGAATGAAATAAGAAAAGTAATTATATACCAAAAATACCCATTAAATGATAAATCCAAAATGCTATTCATCCATACAAACATAGGCAATTAAATTATCCAACAACATCTGATAACATTGTTTAAGATGAAATGAAACTGAATAAATATACAGAGGCAGAGAGAAAGAAATAGCCTTCAAAATTATAGCCTTCGGCATCTTGTACTGAATGCTGACTAATACTTTTTCTCGCAACAGAAAAACAGAAAAAAAAGAAGAGCGCACTCATTCTAAGTTCGGCGAAACTTACTTGTAACATAATTTAGCGTTTTCATCTCGGCTTGGAACTCCCTAGAGCGTAAGAGTCATTCCCAATAAAACATAAAGCAGTCAAATCAAATGAAAGGTGTTGTGTTTGAAACTAAGTTACGTTTCGATTCCAGGCAAGGCAATTGCATCATCGAGAAGTTGGAGCAATTTTTTTCTGAATTGATGATAAAAGATGTGATTTATTTTCAGTGATAGTTCTTTTCAATTTTCTAGGCTATTGGACTGTTGAAAGGGTGTATGACAAAAATAGAAAGTGCATTTTCCTGAAAGAGAATTAAACTTCAAATATCTTGGATGGATATTTTGTGTATTATATATTTTTTTATAAAGAAGAAAAGGAATTTATTCTTAAAACATTTCATAAATATGATACAAATTGAATAACTCTTAATGATTCAATAAAGTTGATTTTAATTGATTACAATATCCTGGCTTAGAGCAATTTAAAAACTAGCTTGAAACTAGCATACAGCCTCATTCTGCATGCATATGAAATCAATAGCTGATTTGTATCACTAGCTGAGAGGTCCCTCAGAAGCTACTGCACCCATCCTTTCATTTTAAATCATCGCATTTTGATTGATTTAATCAATTAACAAACACAAAAATGCTTACAAAAATATTGGTGTAAAGATTATCTAATTTGACTTTCATTTCATTGTTAATATTACTAAATTGAAATAAAATGTGAATGTGTTAATTTTTCTAGAGATCAATGGATTAAAATGAAAGCTTTTATTTGTTCATTCAGTGGAAGCACAAAATTAGATCACTCTGAAAATATCACAAAAAATTCTAATATCTTAGAGTCGGAGAAACATAGTGAATGTAATATCTTTTAATATACATTAATTAATTAATTTCCTGGTTTTTATCTTAATTTAGACAATGTTAATTTCATTCTAAAATATTTCTTATTCCCTGATCCATTTTCTACTTTTCTTAATTTAATTAATTTTAACACCCGCTGAATGAAAGGTGCTCTGCTCTTTCTGTGATTCCCACACCAGAAACAAAAGGATAAAAATCATACGTACTTTTCATAGGTACCTAAGATTGTCTAGATGAATACATAGCAAGAAAATTCCATATCACAATATTACAGTAAAATCAATGAAAAGAAATTTCAGATCACTTTTTGACTTTGTAAAGTGATGTAGACTGATGTTCTGATAAAACTGCTGATTATGTGACTCTCACACCGAAAAAAAATGATAAAAATACGTATTTTTCAAACATACCTAAAATTGTCTAAATGGAGACGTAGCAAAAAAATTCATGTCACAATATTATAATAAAATCAATGAAGTGAAAAATTTCGATCACTTTTTGATTTTGTAAAGTGATGTAGACTGATGCATATCTTATTGCTTTTTTCTCTGCACATAATAAGCATTACGCGATGAAGTAATATGAAACGATTCTCAAAATTATGATCAAACACACATACATGCACACACACAAATATCTATATATACATATAGAGAGAGAGATAAAGAGATAGGTACAGATATCAAATAATTATTTTGTTTAAAAGAAGATGACAAAATCGTGACCAACAGCAGGAAGAGAGAATGAATTTTTAGTTTCTTTTTATTTCATCTCGAGAATCAGGCATTAATTACAACCAGTGAAGACACAAATTCACACGAATGCAAGTAGGCATAAAGAGGCGTAAAAAAAGGCATAAAAGGATAAAAGGTTGTAAAGGAACGAAATCATTTAACCTGGTCTGATATACTGTATTGCTTCGGATCAACAAATGATACATTACACAAATTTTATCTATCTGATTTTTTACATTATCATGTCAGAACATGATGATGTTTTGGTATGAGACTTTAGGAGTCAACAAAAATCTGTAGGTGAAAAATAAACATTTTAATCCGTAGGCGAAAAGTAAAAATTTTATTATCTGCACGAGCACCTCAGAAAATCAGCTTTTAATAACGTGATGCTATCCCATTTATGAAAACTCAGATTTAAAAAAATAAGTTAGTGACTACAGTAAATATAACATAGAAAAAATGTCATTTTGAGCACGTGATTATATGAAATGAAATAAACAGGAAATGTGATATGTTTTTTAAACAACAAATGCGAGACAAAGCTTTTTTTATGATAGTTAGCAATACTAAAGTGACTCATTCGATGAAAGAATAGAAAGGAATAAAAATATAATTTACCTTGCACGAGTACATGGTGCTTGGCTGTTCACGAAATTATGTTCTGACATGATACATTAAAATATACATAGCAGATTTCATTTTAATCTTTTATTGTATTGTTAACAAACATCTAGCTTATCTGTTTTAGCTGAATTTAACAAAGATACACAATTGATGTAAATTACAAGCGCAAAATATTAATGAGTTAGTTCATTCAATTTTGGAATTATTGTGTTCGCAGACAGGCAAATATATTTCTAAAAAGTGAGAATGAAGATAAGTTTGCCGTGACATATTTTAAAAAAAATACTTTTTTTTACATCATAAGAACATGATTAATCATGTTATATCCTATAGAGCTAAAGAAAAGTAACGAAAGAATGTCATTCAATTTACGATAGAGCCGATTTATAAAATCTATTTCAGGGCTTCTTCAACATGGAAAAATATTTTTTTGAATTATAGATTTATTGCTAATAATCGATGAACTCATTTCTGACAAAAAGATTGGATTTTTTATATGAATGGATTTGCAGAACGAAGGAGTTAAGTAGAATTAATAATAGTTTTATAAACTTTTGCACTAAGTATATATATATTTTATTTTGTTAGCATCCAACTTTTACAACAGAGATCAAATTTCTCAATACCACTTTAAATTTATTAATTGCTTTCAAAGAAAAAAAATTTTGAAGAAAGAAAGAAAGAAAATTATTATTTTTAGTAATAATAAAAGTGAATATATGAATGTCCGACAGTTAGAGATTTTCCGAACCAAGCACTAATTAACGAAAATACTTTGGAGAAGAGGATGTTACTCGATAACGTCTCTTCTCGTTTTATTAATTTTAATTAAAATATGAATTAATTATAAATTAAATGCACTTTTTTTACTTATAAATTTATGAAAATATAATGGCATAAAAATAATTTCATGCCATGTTATTATAAAAGCAATATCTTTTTAACGATAACAATTTAATTATTAAAAGGAATTTCCTTAATTTGAAATGTTTGCTTATTCCTTAATTACTTTATCGCTTTTTTTTAATATTCTTCGGCAATGCTCTAGAGAATTCTTATTTATAATTATGATATTTTAGGAAATATATTTTAAATATTTTTTTAAATTAGTACACACTATATGCATACAAATATATAAAGACAGACTATTCATGCTTTAATTATCAAATTAAATATATTTTAAAATGCTTAAATTCAGTTAACTTGCAATATATTATTGGAATTTTAGCCCATGCTATTAAATCGCATTTCAAATTTGAGGGTATTTAGATAATAGATCTAAATTCGTGTATTTAAAATTCGGTTGAAAAGTACTTGACTTTAAGAAGAGATAATTAGTCGTGGATAAAAAAATAAGGAAATGGCGTAGTTATTAAGGTCTAATGGTGCATCATAATATTAAATTTAAACCAAATTTTACAAAAAAATTATAAAGTTTGTATGTATTAATTTTAAGTGAAATGAAAACAATGCTCTTCAACAGAAAATTAGTGGCTGAAGTTGGATATTTAGAAATAACAAAGTAAACTGCATTTGAAAAAGATACAAATTTGAATCTCAATAAATGGAAGAATTTTTATGTCATTATAAATCATTTTTAATTTACTAATCTTGTTTAAATTATAGATTATTTTACGATATAATTAATTTTACTACATATTATTTCTTTTATCGACATTCATTTTTCTCAACAGACAGAGAGCATACAACGAGATATTTGATTTTTTTATCGACTTCAGCGTTAAGAAATTCAACTTAAATTAAAATGTATTGTATGTATAAAATTAAAATTGTGTAAAACACTGTAACAACACAGACTTTATGAACTATAACAACACAGACACTATACATAAATGAACCTAAACATGAAAGTGTGTATCAGCAAGACTCAGTTTCTCAATGATAGTTAGTCGCTCGTTTTCCGACTAACAGGATCCAGTGTCCTCACCAGTTCATGCAGTTCAAATTCTGAGTTTAAAATGTTTCATAAATAAGAGTAATAAAATCTACTTTTTTCCATGAAAAAGGTCTTTATTATCATTTTTCTAAAAATTGTGGCCTACAGCGATACAAGTCATAGATTTTTTAATAATTTTATTAAACTAACCAATTAAAATCACCTTACAAAAAACCCTAAATAAAATGCTTTTGTATCAATTACCGAAAATGAAAGAAAAGAAATATGTGTGTGTGTGTGTACCAATATACCAATAAGAGCAGTATTATTTATATTGCTCTGACGGATAAAGAATATAATTGTGTATTTTGATACAATTACTAAGTATACATTTAAATGTACCTTGTGAGGAAATCATATGCGTCTGTCTTATATGTGTCTGCAAGTCCAGTATGGCAAAACAATAAATTTGTGATCATATATAATTACCGATACTTATTCATAATCGGTTTTATTACATTTTTTAAAAAAATTTATAATGTCATAATATAAACTAATCGGTACATTTGATGAATATTCATTAATTCTTCACTAATGTAACTTATATATACATGTGTGTGTGTGTGTGTGTGTGTGTGTGTGTGTGTGTGTGTGTGTGTGTGTGTGTGTGTGTGTGTGTGTGTGTGTGTGTGTGTGTGCGCGTGTGCGCGTGCGTGTATCAAACAAATTTCATAAAATAATCAACACATTTTCTGATGAGTTTTATATTTTTCAAAAAGTTGTCAATTGCTTAAATGTTCACAATATTTTTATTACTTATAATTTTTGGCGTTTCCCAAACCAAATGTATTCAACTTTTAATTGTTTTTTTTACTCATGTTCCTTTTAAGGTTTCCAGCAATGGAATCAAAATTCTTTAACGTACCGTTTGTTTAAATAAATAAATAATTTTCATTTATAACAGGAAAGTATTTTTCTTTCTACATCCTAAAAATAAAAGTAAATCAAAATTATCAGAAATAATGGATATGAATTGTACTAAAGTTATAATAACAAGAATCACATATAATAATCATTATTACAAACCCTTATCAACATCGACAAAAAGTCAGAAACTTCTAAAAATATATCCCACGTACAATTTTTCAAAAAATAAAAAGACAGGGAGAAACCAGATAGGTACTTCTAAATCTTTCATCCATCGGAAAAGAATAAGTTATCATCCAAATTCTTCGATAAACGATGGTACAATGAAAAATCGTCTGCATGCATAATTTTCGAAGGAATTCCTCTAAAGAACAACCCGAAAAGTGAACTGTTCCCGTAACTAGCCTGATGAGGAGCTACTCCACTCGTTTTTATCTCTGCTGCCTGAAAAATGATCTTAAGAAGCAGCAGAATATTCTTCTTTCAGAGGAGTCTTTAGAGGGCCTATCGATTCACGACGAACAGGAGTAAGAGATGAAGAAGAAGAAGGAGGAGACTCTTCATGAATAGTTGAGGCTCACTGAAACAAGTTTTCTGGCTTTGTTTCCGCCGTGCACCACCTACCACGACTTCTCCCGTGGTTGAATGAAATATTGATGACCCACTCCCCAAGTTCTTTGATATATATATATATATTTATATATATACGTAGAGTGAGAGAACTGTGTAGTATTTTTAGCGTAAAGAAATGGTGCAAAGGAAGTGGAAATACCCGTTTGAGGTTCATAGAAAAAACTGGAGCAGAATATAGTTTAAAACTTCTTGTATTGTTTTCCTAAAAGATCATTTTTCTTAAGGAAAATTATTAGACAGTTGTGCTGTTTTACTTTTTGAAGTAATAAATGAATTTACAGGAAAGTAACTCATTGATCGAAAAGACTATGTTGTTCGAATCATACCTCAATTTCATGAATACTGGTTAATATAATATTTATTTATTTATTTATTTTTCTTTTATTATCTCGTTTATTTTACGAAATCATTAACTTTTTTTCTTCATGAATTTTTTTTTCATGAATAGTTTTCAGAAGTTATAATGAAGTATGTTAGCAAAAATAAAATTTAACTAACTAAAATCCTTGCCATAAATTATAATAGTGAATTTTTGAGAAATTTAAAAAGAAATAATGTTTATATAAATATATTATATACTAGACTTATATTTAGATAATTGGTGGAATTTTTTTATTCAACAAATAAAATGAGAATTATTAAAGTTTTTAATGATTTTTTTTTATTTCTTTCTTTCTTTTTCTTTCTTTAATTTTTTCCCCTTTAGAATTACAAAATTAACCAGTTTATAATTCAAATTATAACTTCGAAAAAAAATCCTAAAATTTCATAATTTTTGATATAATGGATTAAAAGAAAATAGTTTTTAAATTTTATAAGTTAAAAATATTTTTTTTTAATTTTATATAAAGAATTTTTTAACAATAGGAATTAAAAGTAAGTAATTTTTAAATTTTCTGGAATAGATTCCCAACAGCATTCGTCTTTTTTCTTCAGAGTAATATACATATAGAGGCGTATTTTATTAAATTTTAAACATTTTTTTGTATTATTTAATATGAAATCTAATAAATATTTGGCAAAATATTGAAGTAAAACATTTAAATTAGGATAACAAACTTCATGTATGAAATAAAAATCACATATACCAAGAAGTATTAGCATGATCACGGAATTGTTAGCTAATAATAGTTTGGTCAAAAGTACGTTTGAAACAAAAAAACATTAAAGCACAGAAATATAACTAAATGTAGAACTACAAGGTTTTAATACTTTGTTAAGCCCATGATTGAAAAAATTTTATGTTCTGGTAAATACGATTAGAATTTCAAAAAAAAGCTAACTCCAAAAAAAGACTTAATCGAAAATATTCAGTTCACAAGCAGCAAAGCTGGAATAAATGTTATAGTTCCAGTAGTTTAAAGAAATTTAAGTTTTTAATTGCCTAAACCCTTAAAAGTATTTTATCTTATTTGCTTAAATCATTATCGTTTAGTAAATTAGATTTAATTCTTTCTATCTTTAATTTAAATGACTTTTTAAAAAGAAAATCAAATGTTCATAAATTCTTAAACGTCAGTTTTTACGATAACAATGTCATATTTAATTAAAATTATCTCAAATATGTCAAAATCATAAATCTTTCTCAATATTTAAAACATATTTTATATATAATTCTGCATTTCACATACAATAGAAACTTAAAGCCTTCAGATCTTTTTTTTTATTCAAAAATAAATGCAATTAAATAAATCGCTGATGCTTTTGAAAACTACAGTTTCATCTGTAAAAGAAATTTTTCTCAAAAAAGAAAAGCAAAAACATCATGAAACAACAGCTGGATTATTAATTTCATTTTGATATGAAGAAGTCAAAGTTTTAATTAATAAGATAAAATTCCTCATTCATCATTTCTTCAACTATAAAAATAAAATCCCCCATGTTTGTAAAAATAAATGCGAAGAATTTTCTCTTTGACATTTGAGGAGAAACGCATCCAAATGATTTGAATAAAAATTCTATTCTAGAATCCATTCCAGAATTGTAAATCTTACTTCATCCATTAAAGTTAAAGAAACTTTTTCTTAATTGTTAGCTGCGTTTAATGAGAGAAAGTCGGCTTAAGAATGTAAGCTTTCGAAAGTAAGAATAAAATAAATTATTCTAAAACATAATTAAACATTTTAAGAATGTGAAAGATTATTTAAGAAAGTTATGGAATTTATTCCATTTCATAGCATTTCTGAGAATAAAGATTCTTACCTGTTTAATGTATTTTGAAACAGTTAGAACAAAAAAACGACGACAACTCGTAACAGAAATCGAGTAAGATATATAAGTTCAGTTAGAATAAATAAATTCAAAATTAGTTAAAAACAAACAAATTGAATAATTTTCAAAAATTAATTAACTTAATTATAGATTTTTAATTACGTTGCTTTAATTTTCTTATTTGCAGTTCTATACAAATAACTGTATGAGCAATTATGTTTCTTAAAAACAATTACCGTGCATTTCAATATTTGAAGCAATTAAAGTGTAAAATATATTATTGATAGAAATTTTAATTGCTTGGAATGTTAATTAAAAAAATTTAATATGTCAGTAAATATTTTAAAATGAAATGTATAAAAGAAAAAAATAAATAATACAATCAGATATAGCACAAGGGAGATTAAACTTAATTACTCATTACTAAATACTTGAAAAGTTATGCTTATAATATCAAAATTAATTGAAAATTTTGTAACAATTTCTGATATGAAAAATATCTTCAATAATTACAAAAACTATTTCTATAAATCTATAATTCAATTGAAATTAAAATTTGTTAGTACAAAAAGAGTCTCAGAACAATTAATATTTTAATTTTCTTTTTGTTTCTCAATCAATGCTAACAACTTAATAAAGAATATTAGAATAAAGAACATCATATTAATTATGATGTGCTAATCTTATTTTAAAAACATTAAAATAATATGCTATCATTTTTTAAAAATATTATCTCATATGAAACACTTAATATAGAAATACTATCAAAATGTGCCTTTATAGATTATTTTTATTAATGAATATAAAATAAGTAAATATATTTTCAACCTTAAAAATTAAGTAAATACGATTATCAAATTCACTTCCTTCCATTTTATAAGTTTAAAGAAAACATGAAAACGATTATTTTTCTACCTTCATTTTCATATTAAATTGTTTTATGTTTTCGGAAGTAAATTCATGTGTTCTGTTTTTTTAAATAATTGCTCATTCTGATATGATAATGAGAAAAAAATTTGTGTTTACTATGGCAAGCGGTGTTTGCAGATTCTTTCTCATATTAAAACTAATAATTTTTACTGGATGTTTTATATTCAAATCCTACAACTTAAAACACTTTTTCTGTTTTTTTATTGCCTTCACAACTTCTTTTTGATTTATCATTTTGACGGACATTTTAAATTCCTTTTTAAATAATGAGGTATTTT